>OZ038513.1:78644915-78667415 GCA_964036315.1 Acanthosepion esculentum
AAAGAAGAATTTAAAAAAAAATACGGAAGAAAAATACAGAAGAAACGATTAAAAATGAAGAATAAAGAAAAAATAGGGAGAAATGAAATAGAAACTAAGGAAAGAAGGTAGAGAGGAAGGAAAGAAGGAAAGAAAGAAGACAATAAGGAAAGAAGGGAGAGAGGGAGGAAGGAAATAAAGAGGGCAGGGGGTAAGAAAGAGAGGAAAGGAGAAAAGAAGGGAGGTAGAGAGTAAAGAAGGAAGGAATGAAGGAAGGAAGGAAAGAGGGGAGGCAAGTAGTTAAAAGGGAGGAAGCTAAGAAAGAAGAAATGAAAGAAGGGATGACGGAAAGAAAGAAGAAAGGAAAGAAGAGAAGAAAGTAGCAAGGAAAGAAGGGAGGAAGTAAGACGAGAAAGCAAGAAGGAAGAAAAGAAGGAAAGAATTAACGAAGGAAATAAACAAGGAAAACAGGTAGGAAAGAACAAAAAAAAAGGAGGAAGGAAAGAAAGAAGGGAACGAGGGAAAGACGAGAGGAAAATAGAAGAGAAGAGAGGAAAGTAGGGGGAAAACAAGGAAAGAAAGGAGGAAAGAAGTAGGAAGGAGGAAAGAAGAGAGGCACGAATGAGAGGGAGGAAAGAAGGAAAGAAGGGTTGACAGAAGGTGAGAAAGAAAGAAAGGAAAGAAAGAAAGAAAGAAAGAAAGAAAGAGAGCCAAATCGTGATCAAATGCAACAAGAAACGCCTCAGTAAGAAACAAAAACATTTAGAACGGAAAATGAAGATGGGTCTGAAAAATAAAGAAGAAAACATGGAAACGAAGGAAGTCGGCAGTCTTGAAAAATAATGAAAAAATAAAAAGTACAGACAATGAGTAGAAAGAAAGAAAGAAATTCCAAATAAGAAAGACAGAAAGAAAGAAGAAATAAGAAAGAAAGATAGAAAGAAATAACAAAGGAGAAATAATAAAGAAAGAAGGAAAGAAAGACGGAAGAAAGAAGGAAAGAAAGAAGAAAGAAAGAAAGAAGAAAGAAACAAGAGAGAAAGAAACAAGAAAGAAATAACAAAGAAGAAATAATAAATAAATAAATAAATAAACAAGAAAGACACAAGAAATAAGAAATAAAGAAAGAAATAAAGAAAGACGAAGAAAGAAATAAAGAAAGACGAAGAAAGAAAGAAAGAAAGAAAGGAAGGAAGAAAGAAAACGAGAAAATAAATGTTACATTAAAACGGAAAGAAATTAGTGCATGAGAAAAGAACCAACCTAAAATCGAAGAGAAAGAGTCAGAAGAAGAGTCGGGAAGAGAATAACAAGGAGAGAGAGGGCGAGAGAGAGAGAGAGAATCAGTAAGATAAAGAGAGACGAGGGAAAGAAAGAGAGATAGTGAGAGAAATAGTGAGAGAAAGACAAGGAAGTAGTGAAATAAATAAGAGAGACCGAGAAAGAAAGGGAGAAAAAACGTCTGCGAAAAAATTGAGAGAAAGAAAGATAAGAATTAGTGAGAGAAAGAGAGTAGGAAAGGCGAAGAGAAAGAAGGAGAAATAGAGAAAGTAAGTGAAATAGTCCGAGAAATATTGACAGTAAGATAGAGGGGGAAACGGTGAGAGAAAGCGACTGAGAGAAAGGGGGAGAGAGAGAGAGAGGAAGATGGTGAAAGTGATAGAAAGAGACTGAGACAGAGCGAGAAAGAGAGAGAAATAGATATAGAGTGTAAAAAGTGACAAGAAAAGAGTTAAAATGTAGACAGCAGTACAGAAAAACCTTTTTTGTTATAGCGGCTCGGATTGAGGAATCGGAGAGCCGAGTTCGAATTCCAGTCAAATCCATTATAGTCACTTACGTGTTAATACTCTTGGAGAAGGTATGAATCCTCTTCTCCTCCCCCAAGCTACGGGTAAATAGCAGAACAGACCGGGTTCTATAGCCTTGGATGGCAACTGGTTTACCGCAGAAAGAAATGTCAACCTACTGCGAGAAAAAAAAATCTGCCTCTTCTGTCATGTATCGAAAGATACATGATCGCCTAAATGTGTATCACGCATGTCACATATCTGACTGACTTTCCAGTCGAATCCATTACATTCACTTACATACTAATACCCTTGGGAAAGGTATAAATCCTCTTCTTCCCCCCAACGCCCCCAGCTATGGGTAAATAGCAGGACAAACCAGATTCTACAGCCTTGGATGGCAACTGGTCTACTGCAGAAAGAAATGGCAACCTATTGCGGGAAAAATCTGCTAAGTCAATCATGTATCGAAAGATACATGATCACCTAAGCGAGTATCACGTATGGCATATAACTGACTGAAATTCACTTACGTGCTAATACACTTGGGGAAGGTTTGAATCCTATTCTTCTCCCCAACAGCTCTGGGTAAATAGCAGGACAGACCGGGTTCTATAGCCTTGGATGGCAACCGGTTTACGGCAGAAAGAAATGTCAACCTACTGCAGAAAAAAGAAATCTGCCTCTTCTGTCATGTATCGAAACATACATGATCGTCTAAGCGTGTATCACGTATGGCACATCACTGATTGATAGTACTTGAGGGGTGGGCAGTATTGATCTTTAAAAATTTTCTATGTCGATAAACGGAAGCAATGAATCGCTTCGCTGTATTTTTACGCCTCTTTTCGTTTTTGTTTCTCTTTTTTTTAACAATTATTATTTACCCTGTCTTTGTGTCAATATTCTATCCTTTCATAAATTGCTTTTTTATATCTTTGTTTCATTGCTTATTTGTATCTTTGTTTCATTGCTTGTTTGTATCTTTGTTTCATTGCTTGTTTGTATCTTTCTGCAATGATTGTTTTCCTTCATCCGTTACATTACGCTTGTGTGTTTATGCACGTAGTGTGTTCTCTCTCTCCCTCTCCCTCTCTCCCTCTCTCTCTCTCTTTCTCTCTCTCTCTCTCTATGAACATTTTCTTTTACATTTTCTGGTGTTTTTTGCTAAGGAGAATTTTGTCTTTTAATTCCGTTGCGTAAAGGTTTTAAGAAAAAGTAACATTAAAAAAATTATGCGGAAACATGTCGAATGAACTGGAAGCAAACTAAAAAGGAAAAAAAATCAAAAATATTTACTATTTCTTATGAAACGTTTTCTATTTAATTCTTGCTTTATACTGTGGTATTTTCGTTATTTCCCAGTTTCAGTTATTTTAAAATACGTCATTCCACTCAGTTCATAGGTTTATGACTGTTTACATGATTCGAAGTCAGATTGCTTTCATTCATTGAAATTATTCATTTGAACCAGATTGGATCTTTTAAAAATGTGTTATTATTATTATTATTATTATTAGTAGTAGTAGTAGTAGTAGTAGTAGTAGTAGTAGTAGTAGTATTAGTATATAACCTTATTGATGTAGACTAGAGTAATTTATGGTTAAAGATGTGGAGATAAAATCGATTAACTAATAAAAAATGACGTAAGTTATTGCAAATATACAATATTTCCCAAATACCATGTAACTAACATATTCAGGAGGCGGTCACAAGGCCCGCAAGAAAGTTAGGGGGGATTATGAGGAAGTCTTTTCGGCGGTGCAAGAATCGACTAACCAACAACGAGCTAGATGCTAAGATTTTTTGATAAAACAAAAACAAACAAGGAGTTCCACCCTCCAGGATCCTTTAGTGATGTTTTTGTCTTAGGAGAAAGCAGATGGCCTAAAAAAAGTCTAGGAAGGGGAAGTCTTCTCTCATTCTTACTACTCCGTCGCTTACGAGTGGTCGATAACATTACCCTGTTGGAGTCAATAAAATTTGGTTAATACAGACCCCCACGTATCGTCTCATTTATTATTAGTTAATTAGTTATAAAAAAAAACACCTTTTACCTGGCGAAAAGATAGCCTTTAACCTTTCAGCGAGAAAATGGGATGGTACGATCTTGGGGTAATGGCCTGAAGACAGTCGATGCAACCCACTGCGAAGCGGTGGATTTAATTCGTCAAAAACCTGATCAAGCCACACAGGATGAAGGGACAATGTTACAGGAGTAAAAGTAGTAGTAGTGTGTGTGTGTATCTGTCCTGTCGTAAAGGCACATCATTTACTGGAGCCAAGGCAGCATTGGAGTGTCTAGGGAAAAAACAACCTGATGGATATCAATACTCTTCAGGTTATTTTTGAATTCAGAACAGCAGAAATAAGGGGTTATAACCAAAACACCCACTGAAAAAAAGATACATTTCAGACGACAGCAAAAACATCAGATAAAAAAGAATAAAATAGGCACTTTGGTTACCAATCTCCACCATGGCCTACAATCGAGGATTACATAAAAGAAAGCAGGAAATTAAATGAAATTCGAGAAGAAAAAATTATACCAACTGTTGATTTATGAGGCCTGATCAAAAGTTTGATGTTACCGGTTTATCAAACCGTACAGTTTATTTATACATACAAAACATCCATTGTATAGAAAATGATAGTTTATTATAAAGGCTTTCTTATAATATGACTTGCTGAAACAAGAGTTCGTTTAATATAGACGTGATATTTATACTGTCAAACATGATACTTAAAAGTAAATACTTAAACTATTGCTGCCACGTATGAACCTGATCTGGCGACTCGGCTTCAATTACTTGCCCACCCCTGTAAGGTTGCCTCTGGGCCTTTTCTATAAATACTTTCATGGTAATTATTCGGAGAGCTATTCGCTAAGATACCTAGACATTTTTTAATATGCGCATTACTAGATTGGCATTGAGATTTCATCAATTTACAGTTGAGTTGGCTAGATATAACCGTAAATTCTATGATAACAGATTATTTTCTCGCACTCCACGCTTGTGGAACTTCTTTTCCGGATCCATGTTTTTCAGCCAACTTTAATCTTGAAAAGTATTTAAACTTGACAATGTCAATCTTTATCTACTGTCCTCTTGATTACTCTTTTTTTCTTCCCGCTGATAATTAATGTTTTTGTTCCTAATTCTTTCAGACTCTGTAACCCTTTGTGAATTAGTGGCTTTAGAATGTTATTATTAGTGTGCGCTTCTTTTTTTTTTTTTAAAAGAAATTAGTTAACAGTCTCCGCTTATTATGCATGTTATTTTCCTTTAATAAAAGTAATGATTAGAACTAAAAGTGTAAACGGAATAGTGCACTTAATGGAGAAGGTTCTGTGAAATATTTATCGTGTCAAAGTGGTTTGCGAAGTATTAGGTTGTTATATATATATATTCGTTCGAGTTTTCTGTTATTCTGCGAATGATCTTCTCCTCCTGTGAAACTATTTATAACGTCTTTGAAATTTTTATTTCAGATTAGACACTCCTTTGAGATTGAATGTCAAGCAGACGAGAATGAGCCTGTTCCACATCTTTTTATGTTTTTTCTTTTAATTCAGTTCTGCCAAAATGGCGCGAAACATTTGTACTGTGTATGGAGATGACTTCATTAACGACAGAATTACATAGAAATGGTTTTCAAGAAATGAATGTTCGAACTCACAGGCTCTCTACGTTCTGGCCAACCTGTTCAGTTTGATAAGAACCAATTGCACGCGCTGGTTAAAGAATAACCGCGCCAAACCACTAGCGAATTGGCCCAGAAGATGGCAAGTTCTTATGTTATTGTTGCTTATCATCTTCACTCAGAAACACGGCACGTGGGTGGCACGTCGTATGGGTGCCAAGGTGCATGGGTGCCACAAACACGGAACAAAGCAACGGACTCCAGTGCTCTTACATTGCCACAAATTTACCCGCTCGACACGATGGGATGCAAAGAAAGAGCTCGGTTGGGAAGTTCTGCTACACCCACCATATTCTGATTTATACCTTTCAGGCTACCACCGTTTTCGGTTGCTTTTAAACAATTTGAGGAATCTTTCGTTCAATAACTATCTGGAGCTTCCAACGTGGCTCAATGATTTTTTTTCAAGTCAAAACCTCGTGATTTCTATCGTCGAGGCATTATACAGTTAGTAGATCGTTGGCAGAAGGTCATAAACGGTGGAAAGATTATTGGCTCTGATGTCTTGGGGAAAATACAAATGTGAGAATAAATCTTTCTTTCATAGATCTCTCCCGTTACATTTGGAAACTAGCTGTACAACAAGCAAAGTTGAATTGTCTGGAATGGCAACAACCACCGTTCTTCATCAAAAGATGTTGATGCTGTGCATATAAAACCAGCGAAAGAGAAATAACCATGTACTTTATGCTTTTTTACGGAAAACATAAATTCTACACTCTTAGAACAACCGGCAATCTAGAAAGAAACGGCTCTCTTTTAACCGTCTGAGAGAACATTTTTTGTCTTCAATCAGCATGGCTGATGCTAACCTCCAGGAGAGTGCCACATTCTCTGACTAACATCCACTGGCATGAAGTGGAAAGATTATTCTGAATCGACTGCAAATCCTACTTCTAAGAAAGTTGGTTCGCTGTTTCGCACGAGAACTTTTTCTCGCTAGAACCTTGCATATTTATAAGTCTACCATAGTGTTTTGAATATTGCTGCCACATCTGGTATGGTGCTCCTGTTATATATTTAGAGATTCTTGATAAAAATCTAGAGGAAGAATCAGCAATGCTATCGGTCCTGACCTGGCATCTTTCCAAACGCCGTAACGTTGCTCCCCTATTCTATAAATACTTTCATGGAAATTGTTTACGAATTTAAGTGCAGTACTAGATTGGCGGCAATATCTCACTATTTTACAGTTGAAAATGGTAGATGCAACCGCAAGTTCTATGCTAACAGTTTCTTCTATCGAAATTTTAGGTTATGAAGGTCTCCTCCGTCTTCTTGATGAGCATTCAGCGTTGATCTTCAAAAATTTAAATGCCATGTCAATCGTTATTTTCTGTTTTTTTATTCCCTTTTTATTTTTCTCTCTCCTTAATGATATTTTTCTCATATTATCTAACATTCAGTAACCGTTTGCATCATAGTGGCTTTATTGCCTTGCTTTGGGTGAAATTATTAAAAAATATCGACAATGAGAATCCGTTAAGAATAACGACGTCATATTCTGTAAGAATAACATCTTTCGTGAAGAATTTAAAACTTTTATTACAGTTTAGCTTTGAAGTTATCATTGTTCTGCCATTCAACAAAAATTGCATTTTAGGATAAAGATTTATTCGGGTTTTTACAGAATACTCTTATTAAAAAAAAGATTAATACCTTGAAAAAGTACGAAACTGAACTGCAGCCATATTCTGGCCAGAAAGATGATCGGTTTTGCGATGATAGGCTTATGACGTTCCTTGAAATATGGCAGAATACAGTTGAAAAAATAAAAGTTAAATTCCTAGGAAAATAAAGTGAATATAGATATTTTATTCAAATCATTGTTTACTGAAACTGAATGAACATTTCGAGTACTCAATATTTTACAGATAAATAGTTTCAGAAATAAGGATTGAACAATATTATAATCCTTTTCTTTTATGTGCTGTGTCCTTTCAGATCGTAGGCGATCATGGCTCTCCACTTAACTCTTGTGGCTCTCAATAATTTTTGTGCCTCTGCTACCTCCCCTAAGCCACGTTCTGCCATCAACTTGCTTACGCCCGACAGGTATATCATGCGTTGCTTTTCCTTTGTCTCTTTTCTCCTCCATTCGACCTGTGAGTATCAGATTCTCCAGACCCTCCTTTCTCATTACATGTCCCAGATATTTCATCTGCCTTTTACTTATGTTAAGTATAAGCCTCCTCCTTGTTTGAATCATTTCCAAAACCTCATCGTTGCTCACGCGCTCGCTCCATGATATCCTCAGCATCCTCCTGTAGAACCACATCTCCGCTGCCCCGTGCCTCTTCTTCATCTTTTAAGAGACCGTCCAACATTCGCTGCCGTGTAGGAGGACAGATGTCATGTAGCAGCTCTCAGTACTCTTTTCTTTGTTACCAAAGAAATCCTCCTGTTTCTCAATATTCTGCCCAGCTTTTGGAATGTATCCTTGGCGATCCCAATCCGTCTTTGGATCTCAGCGTCGCACCTACCGTCTTCCGTCAAAACACTTCCCAGATATTTAAACTTCCGTAGATGCTTGATTTTACTGTCCCCGTCATGCAAATCGTATTTCGGGTTCATCCTGTTACTGATGACCATGCATTCTGTCTTTTTGTAGTTTATGGTTAGTCCCTTCTTCTCGCTCTCCTTCGCTACCTTCTGCAGGAGGTTTCGTAGTTTCTTTTCCGTGTCTGCTATCAGCACTGTGTTGTCTGCGTATCTTATTGGTAAGATTGTGGCCGCCAATTTTTAATCCCGGTAGGATGTATGCCAGTATTCAAAATTGTGGCTTCGTATTTAAAAGGGAAATTTGGCCACTTCCGAGGCGACTATGCCACCGATTCGGCTACCAAAAAAAAAGAAGTTTGCTTCATTTGTATATAAAGGTATATCTTGAGTTCCGACTGTAAGAATCGAACAAACAAGAGAATTTTAACATTGAAGAATGTAAAGGTTGAAAAGCAATAAATAAATTCCAAAAGAAAAAGTTATGCTTCGATGCATCGTAAGTGATTGGCTGATAAACTTTGTAAGCAGAAAGACTAATTGAAACAAAAGCATACACGCTTGGAGATGATGGGACAAAGAAAATAAACATTTATTTGCACTTTTTAAATAATTCAGGGTTTGTTTGGACTTAATCTTTCGTTAAAAATTTGTACTGTTTTGTTGATGGTTTTTAATGTAGTGTTATGTTTATTTAGTAAACAAAGGAGCAGAAAAACACATTGTAGAATTTCATTTGAAAGACGCTCGGAAGTTGGAAGAATTGTGAAGAGAAGGAAATGTGTTGAGGGAAAGAAAGAAAATATATGAGATGAGTGCAGAAAAGGAAGGGAGGTAAATATGATAAATAAATGAGGGAGAAAGTAGAGAGGGGATGAGAAATGTCGAGGGGTGAAAGTGAGGAGGAATTTACGATAGGGGGAGAGAAGAAAATAAGAAAAGAAAGGAAGCTAAGGAAAAGAAAAAGAGAAAGGAGGAGATGGGAAGAGAAGGAAAGAGAGTTGAACTGAAGAGATCGTAAGGGGTGAAAAGAAACGAGAAAAGAAAGAGAACAAAGAGGAAGTAAAGAGACGAGAAAGATAAAAAAATGGAATGGACGCGACAAAAGGGAATAAAAAGAAGAAGAAAAAGAAAAGAAATGAAGAAGAGAAAAAGAAGAGATGGGAAGAGAATAAAAGAGAGGAAGTGAAGAGAGTGTAAAGGGTGAAAAGAAGAGAAGAACGTAGGAAATAAAGAGAAGATAAAAGATGGAAAGGAAGAGAGAAAGTGAAGAAAAGAGAAAAAAGTAAAGAAAGGAAGGAATGGAAAAGAAAAAGTAGAGAAAGGAGGAGATAGGAAGAGAATGTAAGAAGAAGGAACCGAAGAGAGTTTAAGCGGTGAAAAGAAAGAAGAAAAGAAGAGAAGAAAGAGGAAGTGAAGAGAAGACAAAGATAAAAGATGGAATGGAAGAGAGCAAGAGAAGAAAATGAAAAAGAGAGCTATATATATATATATATAAATATATATATATATATATATGTATGTATAAATAAAATATATATATATATATATATATATATATGTATGTATAAATATAAAAGTGAACATAGAAGTCAACACTTAGAGGCGACAGTCTGTTTCATGCTAGATGCAATCATCGGGCCCGATGATTGCATCAAGCATGAAAGAGACTGTCGCCTCAAAGTGTTGACTTCTAGGTTCACTTTTATATTTACACACGCTCTATCTCTGATATTGAGCACTTTATGCCATAAATATAGCACACTTTAAGACTATATTTTTTCATATATATATGTATATATATATATATATATATATATATACACACACACATATATATATATATATATATATATATATATATATATAGGGAGAGAGAGAGAAGAAATGGTAAGAGAAGCGAAAGTAAAGCAGTGAGATGAAGAAACACGAAGGCACAAGAGTAGAGGAGAGAAAGAAAAAGAAAGAGACGTTGCGAAGAAAGAGAAAGAGAAAAGATGTTGGTAAGAGTAGAGAAGGGAATAGAAAAGGAAGAGGTAAGACGAGAGAAGAAGAGAAAAAGGGGAAGAGAATAGCGAGAGGAAAAAAGGAAGGGAAAAGAATGGAGAATCGAAGAGAGGTGAAATCGCAAATGAGAGTTGAATATAAAATTGCAAAACGTAATTGGGAAACAAAGAAGCAGAAAATAAAGTAAGTTAAAAGGAAAAGAGGCAGAAGAAGAAAAGACAATGAAAACCACTTGGATAGAAATTGAATAGTGAAGGTAAATTCGAAAAACCGACGTACTATTTGAGAGCAAACAGGGAACGATCGCTCACTTTTACACTATTTTCATACACACATGCGCGTGCGCACTCCCGTATATCCTTAGTTGGCCAGAAAGTCCTGACTCACTTAGCAAACGGAAAGAAAACAACGAAATTTTATGGAGGAGCACCAACATTTATTCTTCAAAATAAAGTCCATCATTCTCGACGATCTTCTGCCAGCGATCAGCCAGCATCCGAATTTGTCCCAGATACCCGTCCCCTGGCTTTGAATAAAAAAAAAAACTGTAAGAAACTTTCTTCACTTCATCAAAGGTATTGAATCTCTGGTCGCGAAGGAAGTGGGCCATTGAGCGGAATACGGTCATAGTCACTCGGAACAGAATCGGGGCCGAATAGTGGATGTGAAAGAATCTCTGGTCACGAAGGAAGTGGTCCATTGAGCGGAATAGAGTCATAATCACTTGGTACAGCATCGGGGCGGAATGGTGGATGTGAAAGAATCTCTCATTAGTAAACCAGGCAATGGGTGGCCTCACATTGTCTTGATGGAACAAAGCCCGACTTCGATTGACGAAAGCAGAATATTCCTTCTTTAGTTTGCTGTACACGAGGTCTAGCTGCTAGCAATTTACCGTTGATGGCGCGACCGTTTGGAATAAGCTCCAAGTGCAGTACTCCTTGGAAATTCCACCAGACAGTTATCAAGATTTGTTGTTTTCTTTTCACTCCCCAAGGGAGTCAAGACTATCTGGCTAACTTAATATATTGGGTTGGGGAATAAGTTGTGAGCGTTTTCAAAATGTTTTCTTATCATGGACTTACAATGATAAATTACATAAAATTAGTTAAAAATATAATCTCCGTTGCTGTTGATAACTTCCCAGCGGTGATAAAGTTTTTCTATTCCTTGACGATAAAAATCTGGTGTTTGAGCTGAAAATAAGCAGTTTTGTTTACCTGACATTCCATTTTAGGAGTCCGAAATAGAAATAAAATTTAATGAAATTAACAAAAATCATATATATATATATATATATATATATATATATATATATATATATATATATATATATATATATATTATAAATTAATAGATTTAAAATATGGTTTTACCGCTACACAGTGATGACCATGTTTCAGAAATGGAAGTTAAAGCCCCTGAATTTAATTTTGTTATTAAACCAAAGACATTAGTTCCATTTCAAGCGAATTTTGGAGTAACTTCATTACTCCAAAATTCGCTTGAAATGGAACTAATGTCTTTGGTTTAATAACAAAATTAAATTCAGGGGCTTTAACTTCCATTTCTGAAACATGGTCATCACTGTGTAGCGGTAAAACCATATTTTAAATCTATTAATTTATAATATTAATGCTCTGTAAATTTAAATTTACATAGAGCACTATTGTGTAAAAATAAAAATATCTATAAGAACACCGGATTTTATATCTTACTGTTCTTTCCTTTTTATTTATATATATATATATATATATATATATATATATATATATATATATATATATATATATATATATATACATATATATATATATATATATATATATATATACATATATATATATATAATAGAATATTATAGAAAATATATAATAGAATATATATATATCTATATATATATATATAGAAATAAAAATTAATGAAATTAACAAAATCATATATATATATATATATATATATATATATATATATATATATATGTAAATGTTAAAACAACAATAAGAACATTCACCGAATGTTTGGCTTCACAAAGATTTTTTACTTTCCAAAAAAAAAAAAGACGCACACGATTAATTCCCCAACCCAATATTAAAATATATTTGGCCAGCAACCTTACTTTTAAACATCTTTAATTAAATCTGACGAACAAGGAACATTTTATTAATTTCCTATTATAGTTTTCTGGGAGTGGGTGGGGTGTTACACTAACTGTCCATGCCGTTCATTGTCCAAAGAGCTTCCAGCCACTTCCTTTGCTATTTGCAAGGAGGATTTGTTTCGGCGTTGCTATTTGATAAATAAACGATGATGAATAAAAAACGGAGAAAGACGAAGAGAAAAATAAGACGAGAAAAAATCGAGAAGTGAAAGAGAGGATCGGTGGAAAATAGGGGAAGAAAGGAAAAAAAAGAAAGGATGAAAGGGAAAACGAAGAGAAAGAGAAGAGGAAGTAAAGTGAAGAGAAGAAAATAAAACCAAAGGAGAAAGATAATAAAATGCTATAAAAGAAAAGAAAAGGGTAAAGGTTCCGGTGAAGCATGAAACAGACTGTCGCCGCTTGGTGTTGAAATCAGTATATATATATATATATATATATATATATATATATATATATATATATATATATATATATATATATATATAGCATAATGAGAAGCCACGTATACATTCTTGATATGTATATAATATGGCTAAAACAACTGAAAAGTTGCAAATTAAAAGAAAAAAAATTGGATACTTTTTTGGTGAAAGTATTTATTCATATGTTTTCATATATTTGATATTTCAGACCACCTCGGTCTTTCCTCAGAAATTAATTGAATCAATTAATTTCTGAGGAATTCTGATTGGCTAGATAAATATTTTCACCTTCGCTCCGCTAAGTGACGCGTGAGATGTCTACTCAAGGAGGTCGTGGTATGTCCGATATAGGTAATGAATTTTTGATGTCAAACACAGTCCTGGGTATAACGATAAACTATGTCGAACAGCAAGCGCTCTGATCGGAAGAGCGAAGGTTTTGAGGAGCGTGATACCACCTCTTAAATACTGCTGTTCCAAGGTCCATCCTGATATGGGGTGGTAGCACTGTTAGGGTCCCAGCTATGGGCAAATAATGAATGAACCCACAAACAAAAACAAAATACTATGTAAGTATTAAAATACACTTTTATAGTAAAATTACTAACTCTACACCAATGACCATGAATTAATTCTTCCATGACATTAATCCATATAATAAACTCCAATTTCTTACAGAAAATCAAACTATTCTAAAATATAACTTCAACAAAACATAAAATGCGCATATCACCGCCTCTAGTAATTATGTCCGCACAAACAGGTATATGCACAAAAGCTGAGTATCATCTACCATGTATACAGTTGTGAAAGCAGAATAACACGTTTTTATTAATTCAAACCACCCAATAAATTTTAATTTTTACATTAAATGACAAATAAAGTGTTGATATGTCGTTAAAAAATCAAAATCAAATTACTCAAATCCTCCTCTAATGAGGCTAATTGACATATTTATAACTAGGAGCAGTCCATAGTCACAGTAGTAAGGAAGAGCAAGTAATACGTTGAGTTAAATGCATACATACATTATATATATATACTAGCAGCATGGCCCGGCGTTGCCCGTGCTTGATTCAAAAATCGTACTACTCATACAGCAATCGCTATCCCTTGACTTAAATTTTTTTTGCCCTTCCTTGCCTTTAAATGAGTGTCCTTTGCCGTGCTGATGTTGCTACATGCCTTACTTCTTGCCTATCTCACACTGCGAATTTTTTTAAGCTCTATACTAAACATTAAATCTGTTACGAAAAAAGAACTAAACAAAATGAACACAAAACGATCAGCTTTAAAAATGGACTCATAACTGGAAAAACCGAATGAAAAAAAGAATGTTAACAACAAATACTTTTTCACACCCAACAAAGTTCTGCGGAATCAGAATGAACGTTGAGTTTAAGCAAGCGAATGAGACAATTGGAGTAAAGTGCCATGCAGATTTAAATTTTTCCCACTTGTGACGAATGCAGCTATCGAATATTTTTGCATGCTAGCATACTAGTTAACATTCGTGTCAGTCAGCTGTTGACTCTCACGCTGGCCGATAGAATCTTCCTGCCTATTCGTGGCAGCCAGCTATAGGCTCTCACTCTGGCCAGTAGAAAATGGCCGGAAACTATATGAAAACTACCGTAGAAGCATAAAACATCGATTATTTCCACTATCGATGGGAGTTGAGAAATGCAAAATTGGTCTCGGCCTTCCCGCTAACTTGGAGCATGTGCATGTAAATTTTGGTGCAAATTCGTCGAAAATTGCGGCCGTGCATTCCTTACACACACACATCCTGCCTTTTATAGACAGAGATTATTTATATATTATATATGCGCGGTACTTATTGGAAAGCACTCAATATCAATGATAGAGATAACCTACTTTGTTGTATATATGTAAGTTTGTAAGCATGGGTTTCACGCTTTTGCGATCCTCTCGCATCTCATATTTTTTTAATCCATCCATATCCCTAAGATACGTTGATGATATCTTTATTTTAGTTAAAAATACAGATGAAATACTTCAACTTCAAAAATGTTTCCAAAATAATTCTGTCCTTAAATTCACGTATGAACTCAATACTACTAATAAAATTCCCTTCCTTGACCTATTGATAAACACAAATAATAACAAATTTACTATTTCGCCATACAAAAAACCTACTAACATAAATTCTTGTACACTTAACTACAAAAGCGAATGTCCATATTACTACAAAATAGCAATTATAAAAAATCTAATACATCGTGCAGAAACTAATTCATCCACAAAACAGATTTTTTACAGTGAACTAAAGAATATAAAACAAACACTTATTAATAATAGCGTTCCAAACTATATAGTTGATGAACAAATAAGATGCTTTCTTAGAAGTCTCAATACTAAGCAAATAGAACATAATACTGCTTCTACTAATCTCAAACATATTAATCTCTTTTATCGTAGTCAAATGCATACTAATTATAAACAAGATGAAAATATGCTAAAACAGTTAGTAAATACCAATATATCTACAACAGACCCTAGCAAAAAAATTAGGTTAATCATATACTACACTAAATCTAATATATCCAACTCAATTATTCACAATGATTCTTTTCTCCCGGTTAGAGATTTGCAAAAATCCAGCATAGTTTACAAATTCAAGTCCTCTTTGGGAGATTGTATCTCCAACGAATTAAATAATATTTATATTGGTCACACCACAAACTCGCTTTCACGACGATTGACACTACATTTGAATGATAATTCTAATTTTTAGGCATTTAAAACAACATGCTTGGCCGCATACACAATTCCGGAAAATCCTTGTTGACAACACAATTATACTTAAACATGAAAACAATAAACAAAAACTAAAACTTCTTGACGCTATATACATAAAACAGTTGAAACCTAACCTGAACAAAATGAACTATGAAATCTCTACAAATATTCTTAAATGTCTATAATTGATAACAGAAGCCATTGGTGTATCGGCTTCCCCTACTTAATACTTCTCGAATTCACTCTCGCGTGGTCATGTGTGACGTCATGAGCTGTGGTGCGATTTTCGCTTTCAGCGTCTTATATGCACGTATTTATTGTTGCTTGGAAATCATCCATGTAAACAAAAACAGACTATCATCAATTTCTCGTTCGTGTATTGCTTAATATATTGTGTAATTGTCATCTTTGATAATGGCTTATGTAAGCCGAAAGCTTAGATTGGATTAAAAAATATGTATCAATATTGTGATTTTCTTTCATCGTTTAATGATAATGTTATTACGCTTATCAGACGATATGAAAAGAACTTAGATAAAATAAATAGACAACACTTGTCTATAATATTTAATGTAACATGTATGAATATATATATATATATATATATATATATATATATATATATATATATATATATATAAAGGCACAGAGAGAAGATTGAGTTTTAATCTGTCATCTCAATCGGTCAAAAATTTTAGCCTGTCGATATGATTTTATTATGTTTTCGTATGATGTACCCAGATAACAAAGTTATTCGTATCCTAATGATGAAAAACATCATTTGTTTAAATGGAAAAACACTGACACTGCTCTTAATGATCATTTATTAGACAGATTATTATTCAGTAAACATTTGGAGAGAAACAGCGATCAATTTTCCTAATGAGTTTAAATGGTTATCGCAGGAATTACAAGGAATAGTGGTAGAATCAAATGGTTCTAACAGCTACAAGAAAGAGGAAGTTGTAGAGAACCATGATCACCAACATCCGGAAGATAGACCAGTAATAAAGAAGACAGTAGATAACGATTGACATTGCATTTAAGTATTTGAAGATCAAGTTTGGCTGGAAAGCAGGTAACCGTAAAAAAGAGTTACACGAGCGAGAAGTGCGATAGAAGGAACAGCATAGAACATACGGTTAAATCTAGTCAATTCAACTGTAAATTAATGAGACTACGCTTAAATTCATAAAGTCTAGGTACCATAGCAAAGGGTTCATCCGAACAGATAATACCATGAAAGTATTGGTAGAAAAGACAGAGGGAGGCTGCATTACGGTGATAGAAAAGTGACTGAAGTCGAGACGACAGGTCATCACACTTAATATTATTGATTCTTCTTTGGATTTTAGCAAGAATCTCCAAATATATAGCAGGAGCAATGGATCATATTCGGCAGCATTATTCAAAGGATGGACGAATTGTAAACATATAAACATATAAGATATATTCTAGGGGCTACACAGGAACCAACTTTTTTAGCACCAGATATAAGAATAGATTCGATACCAGCGGACAAGGCTAGCAGGAGAAGGCGCCACACCTCACTCTTCTGGAGGTTAGCATCAGCCAGAATGGAAACCAGAATGCAAGTTTCGGTTAGCAGGGTCGATTTTACTATTTGGAAACTAACTTTGCTACATGAAACGCTACTCAATAGGTAAAGCTTATCAGGCTATATGACGATTCCGTATAGGATACAGGTTCGATTCCTGTCGGAGGACGCATATATTCTATGAAATTAATCTCTGACATTCAGACCGGTGAATGTCGTTAATACAGTTTATTATAAATATTTACTTAAATATTTGTATCTATAAAAAAATGTATAAACACAAAAAATGTTTTAAAATAATTGTCGGACTTTGTCCATTTCATAATATATATATATATATATATATGATATGTCACATATATATATATATATATATACATATATATATATGAAATGTCCACATATACGTATGTATATGAAATGTCTACGTATATATATATATATATATATATATATATATATATATGAAATGTCTACACACACACACACACATATATATATATATATATACATATATTAAATATACATATATATATATATGAAATGTCTACATATATACATATATATGGAATATCTACATATATATATATATATATATATATATATATATGGAATATCTACATATATATATATATATGAAATATATATATATATATACATATATATATATATGAAATCTCTATATATATATACATGGAATATCTACATATATATATATGGAATATCTACATATATATATATCTACACATATATATATATACACACACACACATATATATATATATATATGAAATGTCTACATATATATATATATATATATATATATATATATATATATATATATATATATATATATATATATATATAATATCAACTGGCCCACAATGTGCACTGCTCACAGTAAGTTTAATCATCGAGTTTCCCTTTGTATTCCTTCGTAAGGAAGTTAATCTGAAGAGCCGTTACTTCATTGAACAGACTCCCAAGATTGTGCTTCCTTGATCACTACAGTCTGAATCTCTTCAGGGTGAACCTTTATCTATCCTATATATCCTCATAATCTGCACTTTTTATCTCCTCGTATCAGATAAGCAAAAAACAACGTAATTCTTTTGCAATCTACTTTGACTGACTCTCGAGACTTGTCAAAAATAGTGTAAAATAAGCTGTACAATAAACTTTTCAAATTTTCTAACCATATATCTATGGGGAGAAGTCAAAATGGTGAACTGTGTGTCAGATCTCGAGAGACAGGTGTCAATGGGTTATTACATACGGAGTAAGCAAGCAAGAGAGAGGGGTATTTACAGGAGAGAAGAGAGATGGAGGAGGATAGAGTGGATGTATATGAAAGAGGGTGAACAAAGAATATGAGAGGTGGAGATAAACTTCAGTGGGAGAGTGGGAGAGAAAAGAACAAAAGTCAAGAACAGAAAGATGCAGAGAGAGAGAGAGAGAGAGAGAGAGAGAGAGAGAGAGAGAGAGAGAGAGAGAGAAAGAGAGAATGGGGGTAAGTAGGAACAAAAGGTTAACGTGAAAGGGGGGGATGAAGAGTGAACGAAAAACAAACAGGAGGCGGAAGGGGTAGAGGAACAGATCAGTTCTCTCCAAACTATTGTATCGAATATTTCAGTTTTCCCGCCTTTTTTGAAAAATTAACACTCAGCCATTGTCTTTTTGTTGTCGCTTCAAAATAACGATTCGAAAAATAAAGGCAACATCAATGGAGTAGTTTCCTCTCAACACCTTTCCGCTTCTTTATGGAAGCGTTTTTGTTGTTTTCCATGGCAATATTCTATATATTCTTGTTGTTGTTGCTGTGGTTGTTGTTGTTGGCGGTGGCGGCGGTGGTGGTGGCGTTGGCTCTATTTCTTTCCTTTTTTTTTTGTTAACAGTCACTGATTTTATTTATTTTTGTTTTCCTACAAAATAATGAAGCGTGTTCGCTTTATTGTTTCTGGCCAGCTTTTGTGAAACGGATGAAGAATAACAACAACGAGGTGAATAACCTGCGTAAAAATAGTTGTATATTTCAACAATCAAAAAGAATTAGATTATTTCTTGCGAGAGCGAATGACAGCGTCGAAAAAGAAACGAAACACAGACAAAGACGCAGAGAAAAACAATAATACCAGCCATAAAATCACGAAACATTATTATTGTTTTTCTTTCTTGAAATTATTATTAATATTATTATTATTATTATTATTATTAATATTATTATTATTATTATTAATATTATTATTAATATTATTATTATTATTATTATTATTATTATTATCAATATTATTATTATAATATTATTATTATTATTAATATTATTATTATTATTAATAATATCATTATTATTCTTATTAATATTATTATTATTATTAATATTATTAATATTATTATTATTATTAATATTATTATTAATATTATTATTATTATTAATATTATTATTATTATTAATATTATTATTAATATCATTATTATTATTAATATTATTATTAATATTATTATTATTAATATTATTATTATTATATTTGCTGTTATTGTTGTTATTATTGGTATATTATTATTATTATTGTTGTTCTGTTTGTTATTATTATCGTTATTACTATCATTGCTATTATAATTATTAACATTATTATCATTATTATTATTATTTGTGTATGCTATGTTTCCTGTTTTGTATCTTGTAGAGCCAGGTCCAAACTATGGTCCTTAGTCCCTGTGGGAAAATTGTTATTTAACTGATAGCACTTTTCTTAGTATATGTGATGTTCCTAATAGGACGATATTCTCGGCAACTTGTGTGTTGATGTTATCTGGGACACTTTTAGTAAAATTGTCCATTCCTTTTCTCACGAGGCCCAGGGCTCCGATTACTATTGGTACAGTTCCCCACATTATTATTATTATTATTATTATTATTATTGTTGTTGTTGTTATTATTATCCATTTGTAAGGATGATGATAATTAATTTCGAAAAGAAAGAATATATATATATATATGTGTGTGTGTTTGTGTGTGTGTTGTATATTTAAGCAGCAAACCCTCTTTTATACATGTGTTTAAAGACGATTGACAAGGTACCACGATTAAGCATTGTGTCCAGAAAAGTAAACACTTGTACGAACATAAGAAAGCTTAAATAAAAATCTTAATCCCAATAACTTGTCAGTTGTCATTAACGAAACATATATATATGAAGAAATATAGTCTTAAGATGTTATATATTTATGGGATAAAGTGCTCAATATCAGAGATAGAGCGTGTGTAAATATAAAAGTGAACATAGAAGTCAACACTTAGAGGCGAAAATCTGTTTCATGCTAGAGTATATATATATATATAAATAAACTAACAATTGATACCGATAAACTAGCCTTTAGAAAAAGCAAATAAATATAATCAATGCAAACCTATACATGAAGTAAAAACTGTTCCCACCAAAATAATAGTTAGAACAAACTATAACAATCAACATCCAAAAGCTATATAAACAAATTTTTACTACGTTAATAAAAACACCGATCAAAATAAAAATAAATAAATAAATGTATAAGATAAAAAAAAATAAAATAAAAATAAATAAAAGCAAGCAAAATAATTTGACATAAATAAATAAACAAATAAACCACTTCTGGTAAAATAACCGCCAAAATAGACTACCCACAATGCACCACTGACCGGTATATATAAATAGCCGAGAAAAATAACAGCATTCGTGGCCCAATGATTGCATCTAGCATGAAACAGACTGTTGCATTTAAGTGTTGACTTCTATGCTCACTTTTATATATATATATATATATATATATATATATATATATATATATATATAAATATATCATAAGTAGTAAGTTATTCCCCATTGATCGCAGTAAAAAAAATAAAACTAATTATATACAATAGCATACTAAATTTAACACAACCAACCAAATAATACGCAATAACTCTTCTCCGTCAACTAGTGTTTTGACAAAAAACAACATTGTATATGTATGAATTTAAATGTCATTAGGAAGATTGTATCTCTGACAAAAATATACATGTTTGTCGACCGCAACATTATCAAGACCTCTTACACTCCATTTGTCGGATACAAGTCCTATTGCCCAATATTTAAATTTATACACAGTTATATTTACCAAAGAATATCCATCTGTTAAAATGAGATGTCGGTGGTATTTTCATTTTTGCGTAATTTAGACGACAATTTATCTATCGCATCCTGTATGTGAGTGAGCGTGTGTTTATATATATATATATATATATATATATATATATATATATATATATATATATATATATATATATGTGTGTGTGTGTGTGTGTGTGTGTGTGTGTTTGTATGTATGTATATATATATATATATATCGTAAAATTTACAACAGACATAACTATAGTAATTCCGTCATAACCATGAACAACACTTATAATGATAAGAGTTCCATCATCCTCATCCTTCTCATCATCATCGTCAACAACAACAAAACAATAATAAATATTAATGTTATAATAAATGCACGAAAGGATTTTCATCCCCGCCAGGGTTACAAAGAATTTTGATGTATATTAATCATAATAACAGCGGGAAAATAATTTTAATAATGAGCCTAACTCAAAGCAAATGAATAAATTAATAATAATAATAATAATAATAATAATAATAATAATAATAATAATAATAATAATAATGTTTATATACATAATCATCCTGTTTGATAAAAACATTTTCGCGAAAGAATTTGATAAACTCCCCAAATATAAGAATATGCAAACAGAAATTACAAGAAAGTGACATTTGCAATCCAGCCATTATTCGGGTAGCCGTAGGAACTCTAAGAATGATTATTAGGAAGAATATTCACAGAGACATTAAGAAAATCTCAGGAAATCCATTTTTATTTGAATTTAATGAGTATTGCATAGATATTTAGAAAAACTCTTTCAATTTACAAAGAAAAACTTTCAGTTTACCTTAGGTCTCAAGTGAAAGTCCTGGTAAATGGTTGTAGATAATAACAACACAACAACGATAATAATGACTGAGAACAATCTCGAAAATCCTTACGGAGCGTTCGTAGAAAGCGAAAACAGGGAAGACATTACAGCCATCCAGAGAACAGCGTTTCTATAATCTGTCAGCGTTCTAACGGCAGTAGCGGAGTACTGAAAAGGCGCGCGCTACCATTTAATATCAAATCCAATACGACGGAAGCTTAAAGTGTATAAGAATCCCATCGAAGTGAAAATAAACAAGAATCAGCAAAGTAGCGAACACCTTCTGTAAACAGACAGAATAGAATCAATATACTTGGATGACCAGAAAATCCTGACTCACTGACAAAGCGCAAAGAAAACAACCAAATTTGATGAAGCAAAAGCAACATTAGATTACGTTAGCTGGACTTTATTTTGAAGAATAAATGATAGTATTGATCCCTAAAATTGCGTTGTTTTCTTTTTGCTTCCTAAGTGAGTCAGGACTTTCTGGCCAACCTAATATTTATAGCAAATTAATTCAACTGCTCATAAAGGCAATGCTCAGGAAGAATTAGGATCTAGTAGAAATTGGACAAATATCTTAGGCTTAAAAACGCAAAGTTTACGGACACAAAACAGAA
>OZ038513.1:78669915-78672415 GCA_964036315.1 Acanthosepion esculentum
AAGAATCACTCTCGCAAACAATATTTAATAATAAAATACATTAACCTCGAATCCGTTAATGAATGGTATGATCCTTGTTCATAAATTCCGGTTTTATCAGGTCTTATTTTTGCTACTAGCTTAGCTTTCAATCGTTTCATACGATCATCTTCAAGTAGGGAAATAGGTAAGTTTTTTACATCCAGGCTAGGGATGAAGATGATCGTATGAAACGATAGAAAGCTAAGCTAGTAGTAAAAAAAAGACCTGATAAAACCGGAATTTATAAACAAGGATCATACCATTCATTAACGGATTCGAAGTTAATGTATTTTATTATTAAATATTGTTTGCGAGAGTGATTGTTGCCATATCATTAACTTCATTATCTGCTTTTCGGATGAATGATTCGCGTAATATATATATATATATATATATATATATATATATATATATATATATATATATATATATATATAAGATATGCTATATTTGTGTAAAAGTGCTCGGTATCAGAGCATATGTAAATATAAAAGTCGACGCTGAGGTCAACATCAAGCGGTGAAATTCTGTTTCATACTCAACGTGTTGTATTTTGGCTCGAATATTTATCTATGCTGGTCTGTGTGCATTATGAGTAGTAATATCTATTGTCTTATCCTGAAGGTTATTAGGTGGACGGTAATGATTATGTTTCAAGAGATTATTGAGTGGAAATAATTGTAGATCTAAATGCAGTTTAGTTTTGTAGCAATGTGGCATGTTATCTTTTAATATTTCGCATTAAAGTTTTCAGGTTGCTGAAACTCTGTTCCTGTTCAGACAATCACATTTTGTAAAAAAGGCTTTGAATGAATGCAGAAAATGTGAGACGATCACCCTAAAATAACATCGATAAGTTTTCGCCCACTTGCGGTAAACATAGGATGCGACGGAAATTGACCAGGAAAGCAAAGACTGAAAGGTAAGAGATAGATGAATGCGATTTGTGAAATTTGGCTTCGCGAAATACACCTAAGCGCATTCTTCGAGAACATAAACTGGAAACGTGCAAATATAACCAGTATAGGATAAAAATATTTGAAAGCAAGATAGTTAGTCAAAAAGGTATGAACTTTGGCATGAACATGCTCAGTATAATGATTCATATTGCTGCCATATATGGTCTGGAGTCCCTTCTGTTTGCCTCAAGGTTCTTGATAAAATACAGAGACGGGTATGCAATGTAATTGGCCCTGATCCGGCTTCTCGTCTGCAGTCTCTCTCTCACAGACGCACCGTCGCCTCTCTCTGTCTTATAAATATTTCCATGGTAATTGCTTCGATGAGCTGCTATCGCTGGTTCCCAGGCTCCATGAATTCAAGCGTCCTACGAGGCTGGCATCCCGTTCCCACCCTTTCACTGTTGAATGTTAAATGTAGACGTCTCTTCTACTCCAATAGCTTCATATCTCGCACCTCACGCCTATGGAACTCCCTTCCTCATTCCTGTTTCCCTGATGACTATGATCTCCAACTATTCAAGTGTAACGTCAATCGTCATCTCCAGTTGTCTTGATCTATCCTCTATCCTTCTCCACATCCTTTCCTCTAACACTCCTATTTGCTCTCGCTTCAAATCCTCTGTAACCCCTTGCATGCTAGTAGATTCTAGCCTTGCCTGGGGTTAAAAGCTTAAAAAAAAAGAAAAAAAAAGAAAAGAAAAGTAATCGCTTTCCCAACTAACAAAGTCCCTCCGTGAAAGTAGTGCCACGTTCATGAATGTACTGACTATTCTCTCTCTTGTTGTGTTATTTTTTATGCCGAGTTGATATCGCAAGAAAATTTGCATACGTTCACCCACTCTCGCGAATTCTCCTAGCTCGGATACTGTGTCTATGTTAAATCAAGCTGTCAGGGCGGCCATATTTCTTTTTCCTATTCTTCATTCGTTTTGCACGCCAGACATATAGGCGCTCGCTTTGCTACACGAGGTAAGTCATTTGCTCTTTCACAAAATAAATAAATAAAATAAGTCAAAATAGTCTTTCTTTTATGTTATATTTCGTTCGTACAATGAGAAACGAAGAACCATTGCTTTCAAATATGTTCGGCCATTTTGTTTCTTCTTCACATAACTGCACATATATTCTGTGTATAGTTAAAATTATCACATAAATTATCAATATAAAGTAGAGTACAATACAGAGAGAGTACAATATAAAGTAGAGTACAATATAAAGTAGAGTACAATATAGAGCACAATATATATAGAGTACAATAAAAAGTAGAGTACAGCATAGAGAGAGTACAATGTAAAATAGAGTATAATATAAAGTAGAGTACAATATAGAGTACAATATATAGAGTACAATAGAAAGTATAGTACATTATAAAGTAGGGTGTAATATAGAGTACAATATAGAAAGTGTACAATATAAAGTAGAGTACAATATAAAATAGAGTACAGTATAGAGCACAATATATAGAGAGTACAATATGAAGTAGAGTACAATATAGAGAGTATAGTTAGAAGGAAGAT
>OZ038513.1:78682415-78707415 GCA_964036315.1 Acanthosepion esculentum
ATATTCAGGCTAAATGTAACTCAAGGTAAACTATGGGTGATATCAAGCGTGATAAATGAAAGTAAGTAAATCTTATCGTTATTTTTAATTATTTTTTCATTTTTAAATGATGTAATTATTTGTAATTATTATTTATTCTATATTAGTTTGAGAAATTTATACATATAGGTTTGTATGTCTCCGTGCTATTTCATATATACATACATACATACATACATATATATATATATGAAATCACTTCGCTAACAAGACAATGAGACATTAACTTACTATCAATTACTTTGACTCATACGATTCTTGTAGTTGAGTTGTTGGATATTGTATATGACAGTCAATAAATGGCATATTTAAAAAAAGACATCTTTCGATCTACATTACACATTTTTCGTCTTGGTGTTTTACCTGTAAATGGAGAAAAAATTGCGCCCTAAAGATGACAATTTAAAATTGCTGAAAGTACTCGTCAATGCCATCTGCCAACAACTCAAATATACAAAAACTCAAATACAAGGATCGTATTATTCAAGTAATTTATAGTAAGTTAATATCTCATTAACATTTGTTAGCGAAGTGATTTCTTCATTAATCTCATTAACATTGCTAATTAAATATTTGTATAAATTGCTTCTTTATGATATATTATAAAAGCTGCAAATTCTAATATATATATATATATATATATATATATATATATATATATATATATATATATATATACTGGACACTTTTCCGTCTAATTCGACGTATGAGGGTCAAGCAAATCAGTTCCTAGGAAACTGACAGCTCGACATCAGCACATGAGATTTGATTAGAGTGGTGAAGGTTTTGTGCAGAACGATTCACACTTTTTGAAGTACTGAATAGAGAGTCTTGGTGCACTACGTGCCACAGGGTCCCGACACGACCCTCCGCAGGTTTTGAATTCAGACTTGTCCTTCTCCTAGACCAGTTGGCATCCAAGGCTATAGAACCCACTCTGTCCTGCTATTTTCTCATAGCTGGAGGGAGAAGACAAGGATTCACCACTTTCCCAAGGGTATTAGCACGTAAGTGAATGTAATAGATTCGATTGGAATTTGAACTCAGCTCTCCGATTCCTCAATCATATGGACAAAACTATTTTACTCACTACAAAGATACAACTGGGTTTCAATGCATTTCAACTGCACTTCGACTGATGAGAATCAAAAATGGTTATGAACAATCCTGCTTGTAGGCAAGCCGTATGTGAAACATCACTTCCTTTTTTTTCCATTTGTTCGAGAAGAAAATTATATACATTAAAAACAAAATTAGGTGTCGGAGTGAAACAATAGTGCTTGTTGATAGCAGTTTGGTGATAAATGGACCGGGTGTTTAATGTTGATTGGTCTGTGGAGATTTTTTTCCGCTGATAAACATCGGTCAAGAGTTTAGGAACATCATCTCACAAGCGTCATAAGAGTGAGAGGTAGTGGAGGGAAGACAGAGATAGGGGATAATATTACATTTGAGTCGGTAAAAAATGTGGAGTTAATTCTAGTTGTAATTGGGAATGATATTTCTTATAAAATTATTATGATAAAATTATAATAAATATATATATATATATATATATATATATATATATATATATATATATATATATATATATGATGAAGATGTGGAAAAGACAAAGCAAAATCCGAAGATGTGAGTTTACTGTTTTTATTTTGTTTTTGTTTTTGTTATTCTGTCGACGTCAGACGTTTCGGTCAAATAGACCTTCTTCAGGACATGGTTAATATTAGATTTAAGTTAGATGAAGAGACGATATATACAGGACTGGTCAGAAACAGAAAAACTGAAATTCTAAAGTCAGAGTATTCTTTCTTGGAGTCGGATACGCTGGCGTCGCGTGGGCGGTGCTACGAAAACCTGCTCACAGGGAAAAGATTGTATCCTAAGTGGAAGGTGGTGGGGGACTTATTTAAAACTATAGCTTATCGGTACGTTTGTCAAGCATTAATCTTGCTAGAAAACTTGATATATGAAAGACACCTTGTCGGGTGTTTATTGTGTGTGAGGTGGCTATCATGCCAGCCTCGTAAATCTGCCTAAGGTTTTATTGTGGATATATTTTATATATATATATATAAGGTGCGCTGTATTTATGGGTTAAATTGCTCAATATTACGGATAGAGCGTATTTAAATATGAATACAAACATGAAAATCGACATGGACGTCAGCACCCAGCGGTGTTAGAATGTTCTAATTCTACGTGCCATGCCTCTTATTTGTATATCTCAGTTTCAAGGACATATGTTTTGGCTTGAAATAATCCAAAAATAAATTAATCCCAAACTATTGTTAGTTCAATATCTGGCCACAGCACACGGGAACAAAAACTTAGAGAGTTGAGTTAGTAAAGTTAATATGAAGAGAAAGGCATGGCACGTGGAATTACAACAATTTACGTAAAGGGTTCAAAATTAGAACCTATATTACCTGAAGAAGGCCGGAGCGTAGAATGACTGAAACGTCGTCCGAACGATGTAAATAGTGTAAATGGTTACAATATCCTATCTCAGAAATGTAGACAAATCTGCGTTCATGTTACAAACTTAAAAAAAAAAAAGAAGGTTTGTTGTGGAGAAAAATTCTCAGCCAGAATCGAGCAAGAGAACCGATTGCGTAATGTTCCGAATCCAAAAATCCCGGTTATAGCGATAGATTTCCCCGTAAAAAAAGGATAAATAAATAAAAAATACAAAAGTGTTTCAGAAGGAGGAGAGTAAACTAGAAGAAGAAAAAAGAAAGAAAAAAAAAGAGAATAATTGACGGATGTTTGGGTGAGTAGATTTATATGGATAGGAAAGTAATTATTTGAAAACTTTGCATGATATGAAAATCGATCTTTTTGTTTCTTTTCTAGTAAGGCAAAAAATTGGGATATAAGAAAATAAAGACAAGCCCTTTAAAAAAACGTCAGCGACATTCGTGACACATGAAAAAAAAAGATAGAAAAAAATTGAAATCTGTTCTAAAAACATACGAAAGAAGATATGACAAGCCAAAAGATAAAATGAATCCCTCTGTCAAAAAAATGTCATCACCACTTGGGAAATCATAAGTGTCATCGTCAGATATTGACTGGGTGGGGTGCATTATGGGATGGGGATGAATGGTTATGTGAGTGGAGTTGGGTTCGGCTTAAGGTTCTCCTTTGCAGAAAGTGGTGTGCATAGGGCATTGAGTAACATGGTTATTTGTCTCCTTCCCCCTAAATAAGGACATAAATTGGCGCATGCGTATAAGTAACAGGGAGTAAAAAATACATAAAAAGAAGGGAATGAAGGGAAGAGAGAAATAATATGTCGTAGATGCGGATAAGTATTTGTGTCGGAAGGATAAAAAGAAATAAAGAGTGAATAAAAGTTGGAAGGCAATTCTTATAGCGTAATAATATTAAAAATGCAACAGAAGTGATAATTAAAGCTAATAAATGGATGAATGACACGGTATGAAACTAGAATGTTTGGTTAGAGGTAGGAAAAAAGAAGGTTACATGAAATGGCGCGGAAATGAAAGAAAGAAAAAAGAAATGTGGAGAGAAAGGAATAGAGGGAGGGGAAAAGTTTGGAAATAAAGACGTAATGAAGAAGAGTGAGAGGAAGAACGAAAAAATAATTGATAGAAAAATGAAGAGAAGGAAAAAAAAAAGGAAAGAGACGAAAGAAAAAGAATACGGAATATAAAAAAAAAAACGGACAAATAAATAAAATGCAAGTTATCGTGAAAATCAAAACGGAGAAAGAAGCGGTAAAATAAGAGAGTAAAGAAGAAAAAGAAAAAAAGAATGAAAAAAGACGCGAGTTAATTATATAGAAACAATGACGAAGAAGAAAGGATAAATCGAAGAAAGAAAGAAAGGATGAATCAAAGAAAGAAAGAAAGAAAGAAAGAAAGAAAGAAAGAAAGAAAAAAGAAAGAAAGAAAGAAAGGGTAAGTAAAAGAAAGAAAGCAAGAGGGAAAGGATAAGTCAAAGAAAGAAATAAAGTACGAAAGAAAGAAAGACAGAAAGAAAAAAAGAAAGAAAGAAATGAAGAAAGAAAGGGTAAGAAAGCAAGAAGAAAAGGATAAGTCAAAGAAAGAAAAGATAAATGAAAGAAAGAAAGGATGTGTCAAAGAAAGAAAGAAAGAAAGAAAGAAAGAAAGAAAGAAGGAAAGGGCAAGTCAAAGAAAGAAAGCAAGAATAAATCAAAGAAAGAAAGAAAGGGTAAATCAAAGAAAGAAAGAAACGATAAGTCGAAGAGAGAAACAAGGAAGAGATAAGTAAAAGAAAGAAAGAAAAAAAAGAAAGGTTAAGTCAAAGAAAAAAGAAAGAAATAATAACAGGAGAATAAATTAAAGGGGATAATGAATAAAAGTTGAAGGAGAGAAGAAAAATATGGAGGAAAAATAAGAAAGAAAGATAAAAAGGAAGACAAATAATAATTAAATTAAAGAAAGACGGAAAGAAAGAAAGGCAGCATAGAAGCAAACAGAAATGAAAAAAAAGAAAAAAATCAAGAAAGAAAGAAAGGGTAATAAAATAAAAAGAAAGGAAAGAAAAAACAACAATAAAATGTAATCAAGAACAAAGAATTAAAAAATAGATATTGAGAAAAGAATAGAGACCAAAATTTTGGACGTTATATTGTAATTTATAGAGAGTGAAGGAATGGCGGATCGGAAAACAAGAGATCAGAATCAAAACATATTCCAAGAAGGAACCAGAAAGAAAACGGTAAATAAATAAGAATCAAATACAGGCAGGTGGAAAAACGTTGTTGAGAAAAAAAGTGTAAACCGTTTATAAGAGCGAAAAAAAAAATTTGAAAATCAAAAATGAAACAATCAAGAAAACAAGAAATAAAACAAAAATTCCAGCAAAAAGCAAAGGGCTCGCTAGCTCGAGAGAAAAAAGTGTAAAAAAAAAATGGGATGTGTATAAATAGTGTCGCGTTAGGTGAAAATAATGCAGAATATTTTAACTGAAAAACCGATTAAACACAGTTAAAAAAAAAAATAATGTCGGTAAACAAGTCGATTATTTTTTTTTTCTCTTTGGAAACCAGTGGAATAAATAAGCAAACTGAGTTGGCATCGGCGGTGAGGGAGAAACAGTTGATGCTGAGAAAACGGAAAGAAAATGGCAGGAAGACAGCAGCAAAGGTAACAGATGAAAGGAAGGGAGGTTAATGAATACCGGAAGCAAAGAAATGATGACAGAAAAAGACGAAAATGAAGACGGAAGTAAAAAGACGAAACGAACAATCACGCACACGCACACACACACACACATACACAGACACCCACACACACACACACACATATATATATATATATATATATATATATATATATATATATATAATGATCATGCCCTTGATTTTTGCAGTCGAAAAGCGGATCCGAATGCAGAAGCCACACTAACTCTTTTCCACAACAGTCTCTTAACGGCAGCCATCAGCAAATCTGCTACGTTTGGGTCCTCTCCTGATTTCACCTTCTACGGTGCCTATCATGATAGTCTTGCAGACGGTGTCGTGCCTTGTAATGTGTTCAAACCACACAAACACACACACATATATCTATATATATATATATATATATACATATATACATATATATATATATATATGCATATACAAATATACATACATGTACATATTTATGTATATACACATATATATATCATATATATATATATATACACACACATATATATCTATATATACATATATATACACATATATATATACATATATATATATGTACATACACACAAATATATATATACATACACACACCTATATATATACACACATATATACACACATATACATATACACACACATATATATACATACAAAAATAGACTTACATACACACACATATATATATAAACATACACATATACATACACACATATATACACATAAACACACACACATATATTCATATACACACATATATACATATATACACATATACATGCATATATACGCACACATACATATATACACACATATACGTAGATATATACGCATACATACATATATACATATATATATACACGCATATATACACACATATAAATATATACGGCATATATACATACATATACATACACATATATACACATAGATACACACACATATATACATATACACACATATACATACATACACACATTTATATATATATATATACATAAAATTTGCGTATTTGAGCAGCATCCCTTTTTTATACAGGCTACATTGAAGACGACTGACAAGGCACTGCAATTAAGCGTTTTATTATATTTTCTTTCATTCCTACAAGAGATTTCTTTACTGTAAATAGTGTACATAATACCAAATCTCAGAAATATAGACAGATACTGAAAGGCCGAAACATTGTAATAAATATGGCGACAAAGATTAAGACAATATTCCGAATAATGTAAATAGTGTACATAATACCTCATCTCAGAAATATAGACAGATACTGAAAGACCGAAACGTTGTAATAAATATGGTGACAAAGTTGAGGACAATAGTCCGAATAATGTAAATAGTGTACATAACACCTCATCTCAGAAATATAGACAGATACTGAAAGGCCGAAACGTTGTAATAAATATGGCGATAAAGATGAGGACAATAGTCCGAATAATGTAAATAGTGTACATAATACCTCATCTCAAAAATATAGACAGATACTGAAAGGCGGAAACGTTGTAATAAATATGGTGACAAAGATGTGGACAATAGTCCGAATAATGTAAATAGTGTACATAATACCTCATCTCAGAAATATAGACAGATACTGAAAGGCCGAAACGTTGTGATAAACACGGCGACAAAGATGTGGACAATAGTCCGAATAATGTAAATAGTGTACATAATACCTCATCTTAGAAATATAGACAGATACTGAAAGGCCGAAACGTTGTGATAAAAATGCCACAAAGATTAGGAGAATAGTCCGAATAATGTAAATAGTGTACATAATATCTCATCTCAGAAATATAGACCGATACTGAGAGGGCGAAACGTTGTAATAAACATGACGACAAAGATGAGGACAATAGTCCGAATAATGTAAATAGTGTACATAATACCTCATCTTAGAAATATAGACAGATACTGAAAGGCAGAAACGTTGTGATAAAAATGCCACAAAGATTAGGAGAATAGTCCGAATAATGTAAATAGTGTACATAATACCTCATCTCAGAAATATAGACAGATACTGAAAGACCGAAACGTTGTGATAAACACGGCGACAAAGATGTGGACAATAGTCCGAATAATGTAAATAGTGTACATAATACCTCATCTTAGAAATATAGACAGATACTGAAAGGCCGAAACGTTGTGATAAATATGGCGACAAAGATGAGAAGAATAGTCCGAATAATGTAAATAGTGTACATAATATCTCATCTCAGAAATATAGACAGATACTGAAAGGCCGAAACGTTGTAATAAATATGGCGACAAAGATGAGGACAATAGTCCGAATAATGTAAATAGTGTACATATTATCTCATCTCAGAAATATAGACAGATATTGAAAGGCCGAAACGTTGTAATAAATATGGCGACAAAGATGAGGACAATAGTCCGAATAATGTAAATAGTGTACATAATACCTCATCTCAGAAATATAGACAGATACTGAAAGGCTGAAACGTTGTAATAAACATGACGACAAAGATGAGGACAATAGTCCGAATAATGTAAATAGTGTACATAATACCTCATCTCAAAAATATAGACAGATACTGAAAGGCGGAAACGTTGTAATAAATATGGTGACAAAGATGTGGACAATAGTCCGAATAATGTAAATAGTGTACATAATACCTCATCTCAGAAATATAGACAGATACTGAGAGGCCGAAACGTTGTAATAAACATGACGAAAAAGATGAGGACAATAGTCCGAATAATGTAAATAGTGTACATAATACCTCATCTTAGAAATATAGACAGATACTGAGAGGCCGAAACGTTGTGATAAAAATGCCACAAATATGAGGAGAATAGTCCGAATAATGTAAATAGTGTACATAATGTCTTATCTCAGAAATATAGACAGATACTGAGAGGCCGAAACGTTCTAATAAACATGACGACAAAGATGAGGACAATAGTCCGAATAATGTAAATAGTGTACATAATACCTCATCTTAGAAATATAGACAGATACTGAAAGGCCGAAACGTTGTGATAAAAATGCCACAAAGATTAGGAGAATAGTCCGAATAATGTAAATAGTGTACATAATATCTCATCTCAGAAATATAGACAGATACTGAGAGGCCGAAACGTTGTAATAAACAGGACGACAAAGATGAGGACAATAGTCCGAATAATGTAAATAGTGTACATAATACCTCATCTTAGAAATATAGACAGATACTGAAAGGCCGAAACGTTGTGATAAAAATGCCACAAAGATTAGGAGAATAGTCCGAATAATGTAAATAGTGTACATAATACCTCATCTCAGAAATATAGACAGATACTGAAAGACCGAAACGTTGTGATAAACACGGCGACAAAGATGTGGACAATAGTCCGAATAATGTAAATAGTGTACATAATACCTCATCTTAGAAATATAGACAGATACTGAAAGGCCGAAACGTTGTGATAAATATGGCGACAAAGATGAGGACAATAGTCCGAATAATGTAAATAGTGTACATAATATCTCATCTCAGAAATATAGACAGATACTGAAAGGCCGAAACGTTGTAATAAATATGGCGACAAAGATGAGGACAATAGTCCGAATAATGTAAATAGTGTACATATTATCTCATCTCAGAAATATAGACAGATACTGAAAGGCCGAAACGTTGTAATAAATATGGCGACAAAGATGAGGACAATAGTCCGAATAATGTAAATAGTGTACATAATACCTCATCTCAGAAATATAGACAGATACTGAAAGGCTGAAACGTTGTAATAAACATGACGACAAAGATGAGGACAATAGTCCGAATAATGTAAATAGTGTACATAATACCTCATCTCAAAAATATAGACAGATACTGAAAGACGGAAACGTTGTAATAAATATCGTGACAAAGATGTGGACAATAGTCCGAATAATGTAAATAGTGTACATAATACCTCATCTCAGAAATATAGACAGATACCGAGAGGCCGAAACGTTGTAATAAACATGACGAAAAAGATGAGGACAATAGTCCGAATAATGTAAATAGTGTACATAATACCTCATCTTAGAAATATAGACAGATACTGAGAGGCCGAAACGTTGTGATAAAAATGCCACAAATATGAGGAGAATAGTCCGAATAATGTAAATAGTGTACATAATGTCTTATCTCAGAAATATAGACAGATACTGAGAGGCCGAAACGTTGTAATAAACATGACGACAAAGATGAGGACAATAGTCCGAATAATGTAAATAGTGTACATAATACCTCATCTCAGAAATATAGACAGATACAGATCGATCATTATTTGCCTATATTAATTAAGTATTGTTAGATATATTTCAATACTTAATTGTTATGATAATGAGTGAAATTATATGAGGGAAACAGATCGATGTTTGGAAAAGTACTGAGATAATCTGTTTGTGTGATATTTATGAGCTCACGAATTTAAGAGCTTCATTTGCATCATGTAGCTTCATTGTTTTTATATTTCTCTTATCTAAACTCATTACATGGGACAAAAACCAACCCCGCTCGATATTAGGAATACACAATAAATTAATGAGTTATTTGCGGTATAATTTGATTCGGAATTATTACTCGTATTAACACATCTGACTTATATCATTGTTTTTTCTTTCTTTGTTGTTGCTGCTTTTTTTGTTTATTGGCTGCAGCTCTCGAGTCCTGTAGACCTTCCTTTCAATCGAAGGATTTTAGGACCAAAGCCCTCAAGTTCTTTCGAACCCACTTTCACCCGAAGAATATAGGGACTACAGCTCTCAAATCCTATATACCCACTCTTTCATTCGATGAATATGGGAGTCGAAGCTCTCAATTATTGTAGACCTCCCACAATCAACAAATATGGGGACCACATCTTTTAAGTCCTGTAGACACCCCTTTAACCCGAGGAATATTGGGGGGGGGTCGAAGTTCTCAACTCCTGTAGACCCTCTTTCACTCGAGTAAAATTGCGACCATAGCTCTCAAATCCTGTAGACACCCCTTTAACCCGAGGAATATTGGTGGGGTTCAAAGCTCTCAAGTTTGTAGGCCCCCTTTCATTCGAGAAATATGGTTACCACAGCTGCCAGCAATGTAGACATTGCAGCTTTGGTTTCTATAGCAATAAGCAGTTTTTTTTCTGATAGGGTGTTAGCCCATATCCAACTGGTTTTAAATTCAGAGTTCTCTTTCTCATATACTGGCCACCAGACATGGATAAACAACTAAGTCTGCCTTACCATAAAGCCCATAGCTGGGGTAGATATTCATTTATACATTCCCCAAATGAATGCATTTAACTCGACTGAAATTGGAACTCTGCTCTCCGATTTTCTAATTCCGAGTGATATCTGTTACACCACATCCACATCTTATAAAGTACACCTAGATGTAAAATTGAATAACTTTCGTAAAAAGAAGAGATATTCTAAGTCTGTCTGTTTTATTCAGCTTATAAAATTGTTTTTCATGGCCGACTAAAAATATTTAAGATTGTTTTAAGCGAATCGAGATTTAATAAATAAAAAAAAGCAAAAAAGCAAAATACAAAAACATGATGACATTGATGCGAGGTAAGGCCCAAAATGTATATCAATCCAAATAGCAGCAATGGCGGTAAGGCAATGCATTTTCAAAAGAATATATTTAATAAGAAAGGGAGAGAACTCTGTTCCTTATTTAAAAAAAAATCTTTCTCAAATGAAATGCATTGATCTGGTAAATAAAATTCAAGCGTAGCGATGTATTTTTGGTTTCATGAAGCGTATCTCAGGACTAGTTTTTTTTTTTTTTACTTTAAGCAAAAGTGAACTGTGGGATGACAACGAATGTAATCGTAGATATTTTTAAGTGGCTACAAAAAAAAAACTCTTTTCTACGTTGAACAGAATCAAACATGTTCCAAATACTTGAAGATCTTATTGGATGTTCAGAATTTAATTAATGCAACAAAAACATGCACAATTAAACCTAATTAAAGGAACAAGACGGAAACTCACACTGCAGTAATTGTCAGGGCGAACAGAACAAATGAAAAGAAAAATATAATGATGTAACCGGTTATCGCTCTTCACTTTTTAGAATTCAATCGAGGAAAATAAAATATTGTGCACATCGACTAAAAATGGAAACATGAGAATAGAAAATAAACACGTATCAATAATATATTGACACAGGTGTGTCTAAACAGATTACACGAAGTCCTAGAAACCAATGTGGTCGTTTACATAAGAACCGTTGTCCTGATTTAATATAAATTATCTCAAAGACTTTTAATTGATAGTCGGAGTATGATTCACTCAAAACTGTGAGAAGATCCTCGCGAAAAAGCGATACACATTCCCAATTCATAATAAGATGTTTTGAGATTGCAAACCCGGATGTAATAGAACACTTTATCAAATTTTCCAGCCGATCCTTTCTAATAAACGCTGGTAGATATTGGACAATTTTCTTTTCTACCAGTTCAGTTATCCTAACTCTGTGGTCTCTCTTGAACTGACACTAAAATTTGTAAATTACGGAACATGTTCGAAAGATAGGCCATCTTTATGAATTGATTGCAACATTACTTGTGGACATGATAGGGGAAGGAATTAGCCGAACATTGATTGGCACTGGTAGAAATTTAGTTAGCAAAGCATACGTCAACCCCGCAGCAATCACAGATATAGAGGAGATATTTCGGTCCTCACGGATTTTAACTTATGGAATCAAATATTTCAGATTCCAAATAATTCAATTTTTATGAAGGATTTGAAGTTTTTAGAATAGTTAATTTTGTTACCGTTCATACGATATATATATATATATATATATATATATATATATATATATATATATATATATATATATATATATATATTCATTAAATTCATTATATATATATATATATATATATTCATGATATATATATTCATTACATATATATTCATTATATATATGTATATATTCATTATATATATATATTCATATATATATATTCATTATAAATATATATATAGATATTCATTATATATATATATATATATATATATATATATATATATATATATATATATATATGGTTACTATCTTTGTTCCTCACCTAATGAGATGCTTACACATCAAACAAATATGCGTATTTGTTGTGAGTACTTGTTTGTCCGTATGGCGACTGCGTCTAGCATGAAACAGCCTGTCGGCTCTAATTGTTGACTTTAATGTTCACTTTGATATATATATATATATATATATATATATATATATATATATATATATATATATAATGATCTTTCCCGTCGGTTTTGATGTATGAGTATGTGACAACTTAGTGATTCAGTTATGACATTTTTTGCGATAATCTTAAGTGGCACTTGAGACCCGCTAATAATTTACAAAGGAGGCCGCATATGGAGCAAGAGTAAGGATTGTGGGATGAGATCACTGTTAGATTGACTGACCTTTTAGATCTTGCTCTCGCTTCCTGAAGACGATTCTGACAAACGGATTGAAAACGCATGAGACCCCTAAAACACGTTGGTCTCCGTTCTGCCCTCTCCAAGGCTAAGTTCTCGAGGGTCTTATGGGGTATATTGACAATTGACAATTATATATATATATAATTAATGTATAAGTAATTAAGAAATATCTGAGAGATCATTGATTCTATATTGTCATTTCTCGCTTAATGACATGCTCGTTTACCGATATACATAAGCATCTTCAACCAGATATCAGTGTACGCTGTACGATAAACTTGTATCTTCATTGTTTTCTGTTTCTTCAAATTTAAATGAAATGAAATAAAATGAATATATAAGTGATGGGCATGACTTGGACGGACTTCGAAATCATTGACCACTGGTAGCAGTGGGAAAGTCTCACTAGCCGAGATGGGCTTCGAAATATTAATAGTTTATAGACAGATAAGCGTAAACGTCGAGGTTAATAAAACAGGAGAAAAAGCGACTGGCGGAGTTAAAAAAGAGATTGTAAGTTTAAATGTTTTTCAAATTTACTTTTTCTGATATATTTCCCCTCGTTTTTTCGTGAAGGGAAACATAAAAGAAAATGACAAAAAGGCACTAGAATTCGTTCTGTATTACTCAAACTGAGATATTTTTTTCTTAACACTAGAATTCTCTTTAATCTTTTTAGAAATAAATTAAGCTTTTACTTATTTTAAAACTTTCAATGATTTTTACTGTCACACGTTTCGTTCAATGAAATGAAAAAAAAGCCCATTACGGATTAAAAGAAAACGATGGCAATTTTTTTTCAATGGAATTACTAATACGAACACTCACGACTGCAGACATATGGGAAACTTCAAATGAAACCTTTTAACCAAAACTAGTTTTAACACGTGAAATCCATCATTATAGCGTTTTTACAAACCCCGCCTGCTTGTAAACGAAAACTTGTTTTAAAAAAAACAAACAGTTCCACAGTAATTCCTCCGATCTTTTCTGGTTGTCATTTTATATAGGCACCCCAGGATCTCTCAAGTGATTAAATCTCTTCGGAGAGGTTCAATTAGAAACTGCCTTATGAACAGTTCATATGCGTTCAGCTCGGGTCTTGGGCGAATCCTGACCTTAAACTGATTCTTCCATTTTTGTCTTTTCTTAGAACGGCTCAGACAATTAAATCAGGAAACAAACGTTTGAGAACTGTAAAAGGAGCCGCGAGAAAACACGGGAAAAGGAATTTGAAAAAGTTAATATTTTTATTCATAAAAAGAAAAATGGCTTAAAAAATTCTTAGAATTAAAAAGGGCGGAAAGTTTTCTATTATTATGATTTTTTTGTTCCTTTTAATCGATTTTATTCGTTCAATAATCAATAAGACGTCACGCCGTCGTCATCATCATAGGGGAGGATGGGGGTAAGATGAACCACTTTTTAGATTTTTTGACCTGGTGTCTCCCGTGGTAATGTCATCCAGTCTATGCTGGTGTTAAATTGAGCACTTGCCTTTGACCTTTGACCCTCCACAATTTGGAAGTTTTCATAATATGTCTTCCACATTTTTAAAGCACTTGAAAAATGGTGTTAGAAAGGTTCAATTTACCCCACATGTTGGGTAAGTTGACCCCCCCCCCCTTTGAGCTTGAGGGGAGAAAAAGATATTTATACAAAATAACAGAAAAGAAAGGACAAAATGATTTGAATTTCAGAAAAAAGCATAGAACTGCAACTTTACTGTCCAATTGTGGCATCCAGCTGTACACTTGTAAAAAACAAGCAACAACAACCACGATGGCAATACAGTCACATTCCAGTCTATGAAAGATTGAATTTTTCCAGGTCACAGGGGAAGACCCATTGGTTGGATTTGCGTTCACTCCCCAACAAGTTGTTTGGTGCGAGTAGTTTTTTTACAATATATTGTCTATCAAATGATGCTTCATCATCGGGGTCGATAATGAAGGCCTGTCTGCCGTCCATGGGTTTTCGGCCTTGGATTCTCTTCAAGAAGACACCCTCGAGTTCATCACCATCAATTACATCGACTCTGGCGATGTATCGACGTGTGGTTTTCTTGCCATTGACGCTGACTACTACGAGATCACCTTCTATTAGTTCGTCATCCGATAAATCGTCGTCATCAGAATCCTTCATGGCCATGGACTCAGTCTTCATCATCGCTGTTGTCATCCGAGGTGACATTGGCTGTTGTCTTTTGGGATTTTTGGCTAAACAGTTTCTTTTTTATGTCTTTGGTGGGTTTAAGCTTTGCTTTTTCTGCTGCCAATTCATCTCGGGCTGGTGTGTCAGTCAGTATTTTGGTTGCCCTTTTCTTTCTTCCCCCTTTTGTTTTCTTGGTTCAGCTCTTGGGAAAGGATAGATTGCTGATAGCGGGACGTATTCACAAGAACTGAAAACAGCCTGTTGGCCCATGCCACAAGAACTAAGTCTTGGGATCGGCGCTGAACCCACAGCACCTGAGCTTGGACCAGGAATTGGATCCAGATCTGCAGCATCTGCATTTGCTTCAGGATTTTGACGGTCAGTAACTGCAGCTGAAGAAAAATCAGCATCCATGAATATATCCTTATTGTAGGGATAGATGCCAGTGGCTGCAAATCCTGCCTTGATACTTAGTTTTTGTCAACAAAACAAACTGATGTTTCCACTAATGTAAATAAGTGATGTAGGCCTAGGAAGAAATGACAAACAGGCAAAAGAGCAAATCAAAACGAAGAGAGCAACAGAAAAGAGGAAATTTATAGCACAGAATATCCAGAAGGGGGGATACTATTTATATTGAATGAGTCCCTGGCATCCCCACAAGAGGGGTGGAGGGAGGAGAGAGAATAATGTGGCACACATGTTCGGGTACAATCAACCATTGGTTCTTCTTACCCCAAGCTCAATCTTACCCCACGGCAGGCATCTTGAAAAAATCATCTGGCAGCAATGCAATCCACCATCAAATAACAACTCAATCTCCAGTAATTAACAATGAAAAGAACACAATTATACATACCAGAATATTTGATGATATTCCCACTTTCCAACTTTTCACTTGATGATCGTCAAAACACTTTTTTTCGCCCCCAAACTGGCAATAAATCGGCGCCAATCGCTCAGAGACCTGTGGTAACGTGTTGCGTAATATGTGTGACGTCAGAGGTTTATGGGGTCTCTGTTAACTCGTATACAAGCGTTGGTTCATCTTAACCCACTGTTCATCTTACCCCTATCCATTGTCATCAGCATCATAATCATTTGGCGGAAAAGAATCTTTCTTAGAATATTTGCTGTGCCAAGCATCGCAGACATTGGAAGCGACGGGATACTACAATTCTGTCCAATTTTCTCAATATAGAAGTTTGGCGCTATGCACCCCAACATCCCAATATCAACTAGTGGCCTGAAATAGTGATTTGGAATTCTCACATCCTGGCAACTCCTATCCGGAAGTTGGTGTATTTCTTAAGCTTGTCAATGTCTTTGACCTTCATATTATGGTCACCAGGAAGAGCCACATCGATGAGTGGGGGGGGGGCTTTCTTGTTTCTATTTCAACGACAGTGATGCCTGGTTTGATTGTCTTGACGCGGTCTCTTTGGATGTTTAAATCTCAGAAAATCTGGATTTGGTCGATTTCGATTTTGTTCTCTGTCTTGTAGCAGCACCATGTTGTCGCCGTCTTCATCATGATCATCATTATTATTATAATTAAGCTATTGCTTATTCAACCCAGCAGGAACAGGCGACTTAAATACCAGAACATGCCTTCAACACTCCAACATTCTTTTTAGTATTCTAGCTAATTCCAGTAATGCTTTGTCAGGTTTCTTATTTCAAACTCCTCCAGACACTGGTGGTCACATTTAATTGCTACAACATCCTCACCAAGGTCTAGATAGATATCTACCTTTTCAGTTTCTTTCAGCTCTGGCATGTTTTCTTTTAACCTCTATCAGATCCGGTCTTTTGGGCCTCTTCTGGATGATCTGTGTTTGAAACTTAAAATCCGAGAGGGTTTCATTCGCGAGTAATAACTCCGACCTCTACGGATAAGCTTTGTCTTAAGAATCAAAATACAGTTGAACTTTCAGAGTTCCGAGGGGATCAACTTTACTGCCTTCAGGCTTATTTGTGAATTGTGTATTGTAACTTTTACTGATTATCGACATCATTGTCTCATCCTTACTTCCAAACATTATTATTATTATTATTTTCTTTAATATCTGGCGTTTACACATTTCTTTTCGAGTCCCGCCCAGGGACCTAAGGTAAGAAATGGCATCATGACACTTTCCACTGACAAAAAAAAAAATTAAAAAATTACATAGATAGAGCCCTTCGTAAAGTGTGGGCTTGTACATGTGAGAACAATTTTTTCTATCTTTTTGAGGCATGAACTTCCAGGAATCCCTTCAATTAATCTACTGGAATTTTTCCAAACAATCCTAGGGCTCCAACTACAACAGGGGTTGTTGATGTTCCCATGTGCCACATTTTTGAGATTTCTATTTCAAGGTCCTTGTATTTTGACAGCTTTTTGAAGATCTTCAAAGACACATTGCAGTCTGCAGGGACTGCCATATCAATAAGGATAAAGCATGTTGTTATTATTATTATTTTTATTATTATTATTATTATTATTATTATTATTATTATTATTATTATTATTATTATTATTATTTCCTTTGATTTCTGTTGTATACACATTTTCTTCCAGTTGCCAACTAGAGAGCTAAAGTCAGAAATGGCTTCACGACATTTTCCTCTGATCATTTTTGTAAAAAAGAAAAAAACTAAGTTCGCACGCGTTTTACATAGATAAAGTTCTTCGCAATGCGAGAGCTGTACTCGTGAGAAAGATTTTTTGTATTTATTTAAGGCATGGGCTAACAAAAATTCCTTCGATGAGTCTATCGGAACCTTTTCAAATCAATCTGAGGGCTCCAACTACAACAGGAATTAGGGATGTTCTCATGTGCTACATTTCTTAGATTTCCTCTTCAATATGATTTTTTGCAATTCATTATTATTAGTTCTTTTGAATTCTGTTGTATACACATTTCCTTCCGGGTCCCACGCAGAGACCTAAGGTCAGAAATGATATTTTCCACTCATCATGTTTGTAAAAAAAAAAACAACAAAAAAACCCCTAAGATAACACATATTTTACAAACGAAAATTTCTTCTTCATGTGTGATTTGTATTTCTTTAAAGAATGGGCTGCCTGAAATCTCAACGAGTCTATTGGAACCTTTTCCAATCAAATCGAAGCCTCCAACTACAACTGAAAGTATTGATTTCATCATGTGCCATATTTTTAGATTTCCACTTCAAGATCATTGTATTTTGATAGATTTTTTTTTAATATCTTCAAAGATATATTACAATCTGCAGAGACTGCTATATCAATAAGAAAGCACATTCTGTTCTTGAGGTCTTTGATCACGATGTCTGGGAGATTAGCTTTGATTGTTCTTTCGGTGTGCAAAGTCCCATATTATTATTATTATTATTATTATTATTATTTGCGTTGGTTTCTGGTGTATACGCATTTCTTTCCGGGTCTCGAGCAGAAACCTAAGGTCAGAAATGGCATCAAGATATTTTCCACTAAGCAGTTTAAAAATCGCTACAACAGGAAGTGTTAATGTCTTCATGCACTACATTTTTAAGATTTCGAATTCAAAGTGAATTTCTTTTGATAGGTTTCATGAATATCTTCAAAGATACATTGCATTCTGAAGGCACTGCAATGACAATAAAGGGTCACACGTTGTCTTTGCGATCAAATCACAATGTCAGGGTGATTATTATTGTTATTATTATTATTATTATTATTATTAATATTATTATTATTATTATTATTATTATTATTTTTATTTCCTTTGATATCTGGCGTTTACACATTTCTTTCCGGGTCCCGCCCAGGGACCTAAGGTTAGAAATGGCATCATGACACTTTCCACTGCAAAAAAAATAAAAAATAAAATAAAAAAATAATTACATAGATAAAGCCCTTCGTAAAGTGTGGGCAGTACTTGTCAGAACAATTTTTTTTGTATCTCTTTGAGGCATGGACTTCCAGGGATCCCTTCAATCAGCCTACTGGAATCTTTTCCAACCAGTCCAAGGGCTCCAACTCCAACAGGAATTGTTGATGTTCCCATGTGCCACATTTTTGAGATTTCTATTTCAAGGTCCTTGTATTTTGACAGTTTTTCGAATATCTTCAAAGATACATTGGAGTCTGCAGGGACTGCCATATCAATAAGGAGGCACTTATTTTGTTTGTGGTCTTTAATAACAATGTCTGGGCGGTTGGCTTTGATTGTTCTGTCAGTGTGTATTGTGTCGTCCCATAGAATTGTAACTGGTCCTATCTCCGTAACCGGGCCACGGTGGTGTTCGTACCAATTTCTTTCAGTTTCCTTCCCATAGGAGTTGCAAATTTTCCAGTGCAGATATTGGCCCACTCTGTCATGCCGGGTTTTATATTCAGTGGGTGCCAATATCGTGCAACCTGATATAAGATGATCAATGGTTTCTGGATATTTGTCACAGAATCGGCATCTTGGGCTAACACAGTATTTTAGTATATGTGCTTGATAATTCCTAGTTAACAAGCATTGGTCTTGTGCAGCAATGATAAAAACTTATTATTATTATTTTTATTTCCTTTGATATCTGCCGTTTACACATTTCTTTCCGGGTCCCGCCCAGGGAACTAAGGTTAGAAATGGTATCATGACACTTTTCACTGAAAAAAAATCATTACATAGATAGAGCCCTTCGTAAAGTGTGGGCTGTACTTTTAAGAATTATTTTTGGTATCTCTTTGAGGCATGGACTTCCAGGGATCCCTTCAATTAGTCTACTGGAATATTTTCCAACCAATCCTAAGGCTCCAACTACAACAGCATTTGTTGATGTTCTCATGTGCCACATTATTATTATTATTATTATTATTATTATTATTATTATTATTATTATTATTATTATATTTTATTTCCTTTGTTTTCTGGTGTGTACTCTTTTCTTTCCGGGTCCCAACCAGAGACTTAAATTCAGAAATGGCATCATGACATATTCCACTGATCAATTTTGAAAACAAAAAAATCAATTATTTTACATAGATAAAGCCCTTCGTAAGGTGTGGGCTGTACTCGGGATGCGGTACATTATTATTATATCTAAGCGGTACAACTTTCATCTAAATCGATTTATGAAGAGTCTACTATTACTATTTTTTTTAAAATGCCCGAAAATATTTGTTTTAAATCCCTTGACAAAAGTAAAAAGGGAAAAGGATTATCTAAGCAAAGTGGTGCTGCCATCTTCCTCCGTTATGGAGATAGTGTAGCTCTTTCCTTATTCCGCCGTTGCTATTATCGGGGGTTCGTTGAGTCAGGTCAGGTTTCTCCACCTCCAGCATAACAACATCATTTGTCCTACAGGAGGTCGGAGTTAACAGTTCGTTATCAAATGAACCACTTCGGCTCATCATTAATATAATCACAATAATAAAAATAAATCAATAAATAAGAAAAGAATAAAAGTATAAAAATATCATTAAATGTTTGATAACATTTTTTATTTTTGTTGCTAAAAATAAATAATAAAGGAAAAAATTCAATAACTGAAACAGCTTTTTTTGTTTTTACTGTATATATAGATGAATGTCTGAGGTGCATTTCGGCAATAAATAAGCCATTATGATGACTAACAATTACATTACAATATATTAAACAATACACGGACAAAACAATAATGATAGTCGGTTTTTGTTTACATGTAAGATTTCCAAGCAACGACAAACTCGTGCATACGAGATGCTGGAAGCGAAAATCGCACCGCAGCTCATGACGTCACACATGACCACGCGAGAATGAAAACGAAAAGTATTAAGTATATATATATATATATGTGTGTGTGTGTGTGTGTGTGTGTGTGTGTGTGTGTGTGCATATCTATATACGCGGTACTTGTTGCAAAGCGATCAATATCAGTGATAGAGCTAACGTATTCAGTCGTATGGAAATGAGTTTGTAACCCTGGGTTTCACACTTTTGCGATCACCAGATAAACTGAAAAGATATATATACATATATATATATATATATATATATATATATATATATATATATATGTATATATATATATATATATATATATATATTCATACATGTTTCATTAAATAATATAGATAAGTGGTGTCTATATATTTTATGTAAGTTTTTTTCATATAGTCTGATAAGCTTAATAACATTATCATTAAACAATGAAAGAAAATCACAATATTGATACATATTTTTTTTAATCCAATCTAAGCTTTCGGCTTACATAAGCCATTATCAAAGATGACAATTACACAATATATTTAAGCAATACACGAACAATAAATTGATGATAGTCTTGTTTACATGGATGATTTCCAAGCAACGATAAACACGTGCATATAAAACGCTGAAAGCGAAAATCGCACAACAGCTCATGACGTCACACATGACCACGCGAGAGTGAATCCGATGAGTATTGAGTATGGAAAGCCGTTGGTATGAACCAATGACTTCTGTTACTAATTATAGGCATTTAAAGGATATTTTTGGAGATTTCATAGTTTATTTTGTTCAGGTTAGGTTTCAACTGTTTTATGTATATAGCTTCAAGAATTTTTAGTTTTTGTTTATTGTTTTCATGTTTAAGTATAGTTGTCTTTTCGACGAGGATTTTCCGGAATTGTGTATGCGGCCAGGCATGTTGTTTTAAATGCCTAAAAATGTTAGAGTTATCATTCAAATGTAGTGTCAAGCGTCGTGAAAGCGAGTTTGTGGTGTGACCAACATAGATATTATTTAGATCGTTGGAGATACAATCTCCGAAAGGGCACCTGAATTTGTAAACTATGTTGTTTTTTTTCAAATCGCCAACCGGGGGAGAAGAATCATTGCGAATAATTGAGTTGGATATACTAGATTTAGTGTAGTATATAATTAACTTAATTTTTTTCTAGGATCTGTTGTAGATATGTTAGTATTTACTAATTTTTTTAGTATATTTTCATCTTGTTTATAATTAGTATGCATTTCATTACGATATAGGAGATTAATATGTTTGAGATTAGTAGAAGCAGTATTATGTACTATTTGCTTAGTATTGAGATTTCTAAGAAAGCATCTTATTTGTTCATCAATTATATAGTTTGGAAAACTATTATTAACAAGTGTTTGTTTTATATTCTTTAGTTCACTGTAAAAAATCTGTTTTGTGGATGAATTAGTTTCTGCACGATGTATTAGATTTTTTATAATTGCTATTTTGTAGTAATATGGACATTCGCTCTTGTAGTTAAGTGTACAGGAATTTATGCTAGTAGGTTTTTTATATGGCGAAATAGTAAATTTGTTATTATTTGTGTTTATCAATATGTCAAGGAAAGGAATTTTATTATTAGTATTGAGTTCATACGTGAATTTGAGGACAGAATTATTTTGGAAACATTTTTGTAGTTGAAGTATTTCATCTGTATTTTCAACTAACAAAAGAATATCATCAACGTATCTTACATCTATATATATATATATATATATATATATATATATATATATATATATATATAAGTATGTATGTATATATATAAAGAGAGAGAGACACACACACATAAGTATGTATGTATATATATAGAGAGAGAGACACACACAGACCGACAGACAGACAGATAGAGAAGGATGAATAATATCGACAAATTCTGTCTGTCAATTTTTTTTCTTCATTTTTTAAAATTTTCCGAATGAGTTGTTTAATGTTCTTAGTAAATTTGCGAAAGTTCATATTTACTTTTTTAGATTATTTTCCCGAGAACATTCGAATGTTGCTACATTCGTTGAGAAGCAATTAAACCTTGAGTGACTTCAATTTGGTTCAAAAAAGTTGAGAAGGCCTGAATTAACCAAAAACATTTGTGTAACCATAGACAAAAGGTAATCAAAATGGAAGAAGAAAATAATAATCAGCTAGGCTACCTGGGTGGTACTAATAACTCTCACATAGAATTGGTTCGATTCATCCGCCTAACACCTTCAACTTCAATTCCCATCATTCATTCACTGTGAAGAATGGGATCGATCGGTGCCTACAACAAATGGAAAGTGTCATAACTAGCGTCCCAGACACATACCATAAGGAAATCATTAGTATCAAGCGTACCCTTCCGAATAACAAAAACCCAACAAATATGACATCAGCGTCTACCCGTGGCAACAGAGGGGATAAGGAAGAAGATCAAAAATAATCCCACGCTTTGTCTAACTTAGGTCAAAGGCAACACAGAAAAGATCTGCTGTTTGTACAACATCAGCACAATATTCAGAAGCAGTTCCACTCTACGGAGAAGTCTCTCGAGGGAGAATATGACCAAGAATAGAATTACTTTATTGACTACATATTGTGGCAGAAAAATGAAAGTGAAACAAGCCTGAACTAAAAGTAAGGTTTGGAGTGATATCGAAAAGTCGTAGTGAGGGGTGAGACAATGAAATCGAGCATGGCTGACCATGTAGGGATGGAAATATGTAGTCATCAGAACCTGTGGAATGAAGTGAAAATACTGGACAAGAAAAAAAAACTGGAAAGTTACAGGTTTGACAGACTCAGCGGCTAAACAAGGCTATGGGGACCCCCGGGGTAGGCCTAGCATAGAAATAAGTGCAATATGGTAGACGCTAATAATATATGAAAGAAAAATGACAGTAAATCGTCAACAGCAGCAGCAAAACATGCACCATCAGTTATTGTACTAATCAGCAGGCAGAGTAGGTTTAAAACTCCATGTTCCGTACAGGGAATTGTCGAGTTTAGTCCTTTGTTTGGACAGTGTATACTTGGACTCAGTAGAAACGGTTGAAGAATAAATGAGCAGTACTATAAAAAAAGAACTAGACAATATGCTTTCACATCACATGTGTCATCTTCATAGTGGTTGTATTTAAATAAAGATATTAACTATCAAAGATGATATTCTCTTATGTTGACATAGGAGATTGCTATCCGCTGAAGAAGACTGAATATATATATAAGTGCATCCTACTAATATAGAATATTAAAACTGATATACAAAAAGAGCTCAATGTATTATATATATATATATATATATATATATATATATATATATATATATATATATATATATATATATATATTCTTCAACAAGACATTAATTTCTGTAGTTTACTGCTATAGCAAGCAGAGACATTTTTTTCTCTCCCGATGATGGCCATGTTGGTCGAAACTAGTCGAGGAATATAAATGAAATAATAATAATAAAAGCATAAGAATATTAATCTACAACCCAGTGTGTCTGAAGATTTTAATTGATTTTTCTAATAATTTTTATCGTTCAAAATATAATCATGAGTAACAGACACGGGACTGAAGCGAAAGCCGAGGACATAACTCCAACAGAACCAATAAACACCGAATTATTGGCAATTCGCATGAACAGAGCAACCAATAAATTAGCCAGGTATGAATCACACCAAGAATACATTAGGATATGCCTGAAGGAGCAACTGGTACCAACTAATTTCAGGGTTGATTTGTACCATCAATAGGTAACCATAATGATGCATTTCTAGCATCATGGTACCGTAAATTAGAAGACTTTTCCAGGGAACTCATGCAGGATACAATACTGTTCTGCCAGGAAAGCATAACGGCAACAACCATGGAAATAAACCTGCTCGATGAACAAATAAAGAAAGAAACAGAACCAGAGGAATACACCAACATAAAGAGTATCGTAAAAGCTCACACAGACCAAACAGTGAGAGAACTACAAAAAACGAAAGCGGAAAAACAAAGAAAATTAAAATGGAACATTTCCTCCAGACAGAAGAACAAAAGTGAAGCCAAACCGAACTCAGACAAAAATGAACGCCCATACCACGAAAGACGACCAAAAAACACCACACAACCAATGCAAACAATAAACAGACCAAACAAATACACCAACAGACAACCACCAGCACCACAATCAACAATAACAACACCACCACCATCAACGATAGCTAGAATCTCAAAACAAACACACACACAAAACAAACCACTAACTTACGCGGACATCCTTAGGGTGCCGCACAAACATACACACACCAAAACACAGCAGCCCTTCTAAAGAACGCATAACCCCATTAGACATCCCAGACCACCCAGATTAGCCCCCAGTAGACAATCGACAGCAAACACACCCAACCTTCAAAAAAACGGAATAAGCCCCCAACCAGGACCCCGGGACGGGGGTATAGCATCCGTAATAGGAGACATAATGCAAGCTTTCGAGCTTT
>OZ038513.1:78712415-78734915 GCA_964036315.1 Acanthosepion esculentum
AAAGAAGGAAGAAAAGAAGAATAAGAAGGTAAAAAAGAAAAAATGGAGGAATATAAAATGGCGATGACAAACGAAAAGATAAAGTTGCAATAGGGAAAAAAATGAAATAATGCCGTTCATAAATAATCTTTTGTAGTATAATAGCAAAAAAAGAAGCAAATAAAAAATCTAGTTTAACCGAAATTGTAAAGCAAATGTAAGAAATATATTTTTAAAAGTATGGGAACTCGAAACAGAAAAAAATTGGCTGACAGATTCTGAGAAATTTACAGAAAGTAAACAAAAATACTACCAGAACTATAGATACAATGAAGAAAATAGGAAAGAAAAACCGAATGAAGAAAGGAGAAAAAGACAAAGGAAGGATAGAGTAAGAAAGAAAAGCGAAAGAAAACAGTCGGAGAAAAAGAAAGAAAAAAACAACATTAAGTAAAAAGGAGTACAGAAAAAAAAAGAAGGAAAAATGAGAGTAGGTAATAAAAAAAAAGAATGAAACAAAATAAAGAGAGAGAGAAAAAAAAAGAAAAAGCAAAAAAGGAAAAAGAAGAAAATGAAAGAAATGAGATAAGAAAAAGAAACGAATAAGTAGGTAAGGAAAGATACAAAATAAGGAAATAAAAAGAAAAAAGGTGGAAAGTTAAAAGACAAGAGAATAAAAATGAAAAAGTAAAGAAAAACAAAGAGAGAAAATATTAAAAAGTACAAAAAGAGAAAAGAATATAAAATGAAAGAAATGAAAATAAGAAAGAAAGAAAGAAAGAAAAGTAGAAGAAAAAGAAGGACACATGGGAGTGGAGAAAAGAAAACTGATCAAAGACAAAGAAAACATGAAAAAAGAAAGCAAAGTAAAGAAGAGAAAACGCGGTAAACTGCACCTCTCAATGGCGTATATTTTACAAAGCTCGTTTCGTAGCAGACTATGAACACCATAATGAGTTCGATTCTCACTGAGTGCTCAATATTTTAATCTTGAATCGTCAATTCAAATACTGAAAAAGACAATTGAACCATAAATATTCTTGTATCTTCGGATCTTACGTATTTTTCAAATTCTTCATCCAACAACAAAGCTGAAATGTTCGAATCCATCCCAAAGACAAAAATAGCCGGGGACATTTCGAGGAAGGAAGGCTCGGAAAGTTTGACACTCACAGTAGGAGGCAGCAGACATAACCACCTTGTTTGAATAGAATTGGTTTGGTTTGTTTTACCGTATATCAACCTCAATGGGTTATTTAATGCTTACAAGATTTTTTTTGCTGGCAATATTTTTTTTTCAAAAGTATTTCTGGTAATATTTTTTTCAAATATGTATTGCTGGTAATACTTCTTTTTTGAAGAAGGTATTGCTGCTAATATTTTTTTTTTTCAAAAATGTATAGCTGGTAATATTTTTCTAAAAAATATTGCTGGTAATAATGTATTGCTGGTAATAATTTTTTACAAAAATATATTGCTGGTATTAAAACATATTTTTACAATTTCATAGCGTTATGACCAAAGTTTGGGGTTACCATTTGCCTATAGCTGGGACCCTAACAGGTGCTACCACCCCGGGTCAGGATGGGCCTGGGAACACCAGTAATTAAGAGATGGTTTCACGTTCAGCAAAACCTCATGATTAGAGGCGTTGCTGTTGGATGTAGTTTATCGTCATACCCTGGACAGTGTTTGAATAGAAGTCCCGAACATGGAATGGGATGGGTGCCAAAGGAACAAACGTTACTCAGATTTACAATGGATAGGGTGTTTTTGAGAGCCATGGTCACAAACATCTCTTTGGAGAGATAGTTCGCTATGGAGTTTTAATATCTATTCCCGACCCTGAGGCGTTCAAATAACATTCTCCTTCACATTCCATAAATGTTCAACTGGGCTGGTATAGTGGCCATATCATTCATGGGAAGCCTCTAGAATCCACTTCAGATCAGTTGTGAGCAACTTGAGCCTGATGACCTGGTGTGTTATTTTGTTGGGAAATATCTATTTTGCTTGAACACATGGAGGCCATACACGGGTGCAAATTGTCACGAATCAGTGTCACGTAGCGGTCACCGATCAATAACGTGTTTAGGCAAACGAGAGAACCGAACACACGATAAGGTGAACACACGCCACTATTATGGAACTATCACCCGCTTGAACGGTGCTTTGTCTTCAACTGAAATCCATGACCTCATGGGGTCTGCGTTACACCGGTAACCTATCATCAGCCTTAACCATTTCGAATCGTGACACATCACACGACGCCACACCGCTGCTAGTCATCTAGGCACCGATCAGCGATGTCAAAATTCCAGGTGAGGCACAATGTCCGGTGTTGTGTTGTTAACAGAATCACTTGTGATGGGTCTTTTACTCCCATAGACTATGGAAGATCATGAACATGGAAATGACCTACGGGATATGTGTCTGATATTGCTTGCATTAAATTTGGGTGCGATTCAAGCCTTGTCTGTTATCGTTTTTGGCAGACGCCTTCGTACAATGTTTATAAACTCATAATCGGATACTATGCTGTCCAATGTGGGTTGTAATGTCTTCCATCACATATTCCTGCTACAAATGTGACACAGTAGATCGGGGGAGTTTAATCCCATACTTTTTAAAATATATTTCTTTGCTTTACATCTTCTTTGTGTTGTTTTCCTGTCCTTTGTAGCCCTTAAAATTTATATTTTTGCTATATCTAAATCCTGTTCTGCTAACCCTTCACAAAAGCTGGTTAGGTATGTTATGTGATTCCTCTGCCTCTCTTGCCTGCAATATGTCCTGTGAGTGTCAAATTCTCCAAGCGCTCTTTCCTCATTATGTGTCCGAGAATATTCAATTATCTCTTTCTGATATTAAGTATGTGTTTTTTTTTTGTTTCCCTTTTCCTTAAAACTTCAGCATTTTTCTGTAGATCAGTTCTGTGACCTCAAGTCTCCTCTCCAACTGTGATGTGATGGACCAGTATTCACTGACATATAGGAGTACCGATATTCCCTAACAGTTCAGTACTCTTTTCTTAGCTTATAATGACATTTTCCTGTTTCTTATTATTTTCCTTACCTTTTGGAAGACATCTTTCACTATCACAACGCCCCTTCGACACTTCCTAGATATTTAAATTTTATCTACTTATTTGATTTTGGCATCTCCAAATTGTAATTCTGTTGTTGGACTGTCTCTTCTTGCTCACAACCATATATTGTCTGTTTAGAGTTAATGCTTAGTCCCTTCTTCACGATTTCCTTTATTAACTTCTGTGGGGGTTCATTTTCTGTGTGTTATCAATACTCTGTCATCTGAAGATGGTGGCCGCTATCAGTGAATCCTGGCAGAACTTTTAATTCTCTCAGAATCGCTTCGTAATGGTTGAATAGTTCCAGTGAGATGACACATCCGGGTCTTATGTTCCTATCTGGTTTTTTTTTTGTCTTTACTAGATTTATTTTCTATCATAATGCAGGCGGTTCGTTCCCAGTATAGCTTCCGGGTTATTCTAATCACCTCCCGAAATAGCGATTTTCCAAGCGTAGCTTGGATGTGGCACAAGGCCGAAAGTAAGGGGCACCTAGTGAGGATTGAACTCACTACTCATTCGTAATTGGTTATAGCGAGACAAACTTGCTAACCATTACACCACCTCGAGGTGCCCATCAAGCTCTCTTTGCACTTCCAACAGCTATTCGTGGCTTCCCTTGTCAAACGATTTTGAATAATCTACAAAATATAATTAGACGTCCCTTTGCATTCCTCATAATTTCTAAAATAGAATATCCCATTTGAACACCCGTAATACCCGTCGCCTAAACGATTATCATACAAACGCTGTAGCAAATCTGATATAGGTCTGGGTAGTTCCATGACATCAAGAAAAGGCGATGCCACCTAATACTAAACTTACATACTGCTGGCTAATGACTTTAAGGATTTTATAAGTATAAACAGATAAATATAAACATTTCATCGTGGAGCTGTAATTAGAAATCTCGCTTAGAAGACCACCACATCTGTCGTGGTTTTGATCTTCACAAGTTGTCATATATTCGCCGACTTCTGTCATATTAAAGAAAGTAGAATAAATACTGAGGAATGACTTGTCTCTAAATAAATTATTCCAGATCATCACTACTGTAAGTGTTTGTTTTCTTACAAGTACTCAAATTTAGTGGCCTTGTTTTTGTTTAAGCTAATCTTCAATAATGTCTTCTATAGCCTACTTTGCAATAGGAATCAGTACATGGCGCTCGAGATCACTGTTCAAAAACCAGCTAAAAGCCACGACACTAAATTCGGATTTTCTACTTAAGAAAGCTCTCCAGAATGGAATGATTAGCGCAACATAAATTTCCTAATTTGAGTAAATTATTTATATGGAGAGAAAGGAAAAAGAAAAAAAAATCAAAACAAGCTATGGAAGAACAGAAGGAAAATTAATGACAAACCAAAAGTCTTAAAAGCAATAATACTTTTTGAGAGAAAGAAATCAAAATAACAACCAGTCTGATCGACAGTTTCGTACTTCCTTCCATAATGGACCATTTTGGTTATTAAGGAACAATTTTATAAATTCCCAAATTCGATAAAAGATGATCAAATTGAAGATTAATTATTGAATTTTGATGTAGTAATCTGTTGTAAATATTATTGGTGGATATCACTTTTACTTATATACTTTTAATTTGATATTGAAATCGATCAGAAACGAGAGATCAATTGCATAATTACAAGATCATTCTAACCCTGTCACTATCGATTTACCATTCTTTGAACTGTTGACTAAAATATTAAAGATTTTCTTGCTGCTCCCATTAATCGATATTTCAGTCATAGTAAAATCAAATTCATCAAATCTTGATTTTCCTTACAGTATTTAGTATTTTACGTATTGTAGAATCAGCAAAAGTCATACTGAACAAATTTATATATATATATGTGTGTGTGTGTGTGTGTGCGTGTGCGTGTGTGATGAAAAAAAGAAAGAAAATTCTAAATATTTGGCTTTCTATAAATTACAGAGGGAACATTGGGACTAAACAATCATCGTAGCTTTGAGCATTTCTTATATTAAAGTATTTTAGCATCTGCTAACACTACAGCGATTTTCGTAAACAATGATTATTGAATAGGAAAAAGAATGTTTTGCATAAATTCGATAAATTGACTACCGATGAGAAGAGGTTGACTTGTTTTATTTTACTCGGTGGTGCCATAGAAAATTGAAACGATTGGCATGTTATAACACACACACACACACACACACATGTATATATATATATATATATATATATATATATATATATATAGTCAAACCTAATGAGCCAGACACACCTACCAAGGTTTCACTTAGGCAGATCGTCAGGGTCGGCTGGCTAAAGAGGCAACAGAAAACGGCGTATATGACGGAGCAGAGGTGTGCGAGTTAGTAGGGTGCCTGCTGCTCTATAAACTTAATGATCACATAGATTTTAATAACCATGGGTTGTACCGCGACGACGTACTCATAATAGTAGATAAAAGTAACCCCCAAAAATGCGATACCATCCGTAAAAAACTACACTGGTTTTTTAAAAGATACGGATTTAATCTCGAAATTGAAACTAATTTGAAAGTCACTATTTAGACATTACGTTAATCTTACAAAATGGTTCTATATCCCCGTATAAGAAAGAGAATCAGGACCCCCAATATTTAAATATAAAATCCAATCACCCGGCACATATTATAAGACATATTCCTAAAAATATTAGCTATAGGCTTTCAACTAATTCATCGGATAAACGCATTTTCGATGCTAATAAAATAGTTTATGAGGAAGCCCTACATAAGTGTGGACACAAACAAAAATTGGAATACATTAACATAGACAATAACACTGGAACTCAGAACAAACGTAATAACAGGCATAGAAATATTTTGTGGTTTAACCCGCCATTTAACATAGCCGTAAGAACGAGAATTGGTAAAATATTTTTTAACCTATTAGAGCAGAATTTCCCCAAGAAAACTAAGTTGCATAAGATATTTAACAAAAACAATGTAAAACTTAGTTACTGCTGCATGCCTAATGTAGAGACTTTAATTAGTGGACATAATAAGAAAAAGACTAGGGACAATCCACGCATTAGTTTCCCCAGTTGCAATTGTAGGAATAAAAATACATGTCCACTACAGGGTAAAAGTCAACAAGAATGCGTGGTCTATCAGGCGAAAATTTACAAGGATATAGACGACATAAACCCTAAAGTGTATATAGGAGCTACTCAGGATACCTTTAAAAAAAGATATTATAATCACATGAGTAGTTTCAAAAATGAAAAAACTAAACATAGCACTACATTATCTAGCTATATATGGCAAATCAGACAAGGTAGCAAGGACCCCATCCTGAAATGGGAAATATTAAAAAGATGCACTAAGTATAAAGCGGGCCATAAGTTCTGTAAGCTATGCACCGAGGAAAAATTAGCTATAGCTTTATATAATACACCTGATGATCTACTAAATTCCAAAACCGAGATTCTTAACAAATGTAGACACAGAAATGCTTGGTTACTGAAATAAGCTTCTCTCTCCCGATTGTAGCGTTATCATTATTGTTTGTGTTTTCTTAACTATATCCTCTCCTTTTAGTTAGTTGAATAAATCTATATCCACCCCGTTGTCGCTTTTCTTTTTCACTTTTACTTTTTTTTTTTCTCTTCCTTGGTCACGTGGTGTTGTCTTGGTGGTCGTCTCCATATATATGCCAGTTTCTGTTGCCTCTTTAGCCAGCCGACCCTGACGATCTGCCTAAGTGAAACCTTGGTAGGTGTGTCTGGCTCATTAGGTTTGACTAGGTTTGCTCTACGCTTGTATTGAGCTCTTTAGTTAGTTGTTTACTCGTATCGGGGTTTTTTCTTTGGGCTTTGAACCTGTATCTGTGCGATTATTTTCGACAGACTTTCATGTTCCTGGCTCTTTCTTTTTTTAAAACCTTTTTTTTCCTTCGTGATTGATTTGGCTGTTGTTAAATCAAGAGTTCGAAGGTTTTTCGACACGAGTATAGTTACCTATATTTATATATATATATATATATATATATATATATATATATATATATATATATACTTAGTACTGCCCGTCATAAATGTGTAAATTACTTTTCATGTTTCGTTTCAACTTTTGGAAGTAAAATCTGATGATCCGTGGTACTTTAAAAGGGCTGTGGTGAAATAATTTACTATATGGAACCTTAAAGTGTTCTGTTTTTATTTTATATATATATATATATATATATATATATATATATATATGAAGAAATATAGTCTTAAAGTGTGCTATATTTATGGGATAAAGTGCTCAATATCAGAGATAGAGCGTGTGTAAATATAAAAGTGAACATAGAAGTCAACACTTAGGGGCGACACTTTTATTATCATTTGACCCAAATAAATGAGTAAAATAGCCGCCACAATAGACCACCCACAACAAGCTATATAAACAAATTTTTACTACGTTAATAAAAATACCGATCATAATAAATAAAAAATAAATAAATAAAAATAAAATAAATATAAAGGATAAAAAACAAAAATAAAATTAAATAAAAAAAAGCAAAATAATTTGATACAAATAAATAAATAAACGAATAAACGACTTCCGGTAAAACACCTGCCAAAAATGACTACCCACAATGCACCACTGACCCGTATATATAAATAGCCGATAAAAATAACAGCACTCGTGGCCCGATGATTGCATCTAGCATGAAACAGACTGTCGCCTCTAAGTGTTGACTTCTATGTTCACTTTTATATTTTTATGTATATACATATATATATTATGTCATTCACAGATAGTACTGTTTCGCTGTATCACAGCTCCTCAGTGCGACTAGACTTCCGAATGCCTCAAGCCAGGATTGAAACACAACTAATTTGGTGTCAGCCAGAGCTATCTTCACTCGGTAGAGTTACACAACTAAATCTAGCGTGTTGTTTTATCAAATGTAAACAAATGCCAATCAACCAAAGTGCTCCATTCATTTTACTGAAGAGCTTTGCATTAGTGCAGGTGGCTGTTGCTTATAGAATTAGCTTATCACTCAACAGTGCTCAATTGAAATGTATTTTCAAGAGCTAAATTATGTCATTCACAGACACTACTGTTTCGCTGTATCACAGCTCTTCAGTGCGACTAGACTTCCGAATGCCTCAATATATATATATATATATATATATATATATATATATATATATATATATATACCAAAGTGCCTGTTGACTTCGTTGTCTACTTACATATTTTATATGTATATACTTTCTATCCTTGATAGCACTTTCACCCATAAACATAGCATACTTATATTTTATCACACACACACACACGTATATATATATATATATATATATATATATGAAAGTGGACATTGAAGTTAACACCCAGATGGTCTTTGAGTTGACGTCAGTGTCCATTTCATATTAACATAAACTCTTTTTCTGCTATTGAGAAGTTTAACCCGTTAGCATACATTAAAAAGAATATGAATTCCTAATCTACTAAGATGTCAGCAAACTGATAAATTCCTAAATTTGCTACCCTATAGTAAATTAAAAATAACTCTCCCGCCACTGATAAGTTATAAAAAATTGTACATGTTTGATATTCTGAAAAGGCAAAATATATGGGTTCTACTCTAAGCACTGTGTTAGCCTGCTCCTATCTATCTTTTCTATTTTTTATACAGTAAAGTTCACCCTGTACATGCCCAGGTGCCACTCGAGGTAGAGAGTTACGTTAATAGGTAGTTTTTACGGATAGCAGAGGATGGTAACGCTTACCCCTAGATTTGAACAGTTTAAGATTGTAGTGATCTGGGAAATATCCTCTTGGGAGTCGGTTCCAACGCGACAGTGGTTCGCAGGAAGGATCTGTTCGAGAGGAACTCACTTGTCACCGATGGAATATGGAGGGAATGTAGGTGGTTTGCTATAATGTAATTGACATGGCGGGTCCTTGCTGTTAAGGTTTTAAATAGAGGAACTGAAGAATGTAGTTCTTCCGAGCACTTAAAAGTACCGACAGAGCAGCGACAGGCTTGCCACATCCTATCTATCTATCTATCTAGCAGTTTGCTCATATCTATTTTTTTCTTTTTTTACAGTAAGGTTACCCCTGTACAAGGGCCGGGGGCCACTGAGGTAGAAGGTTACGTTTGTACGGATGGGAGAGGAAGATAACGTTTAATCCTAACCTTGAAGAGGTTAAGATTGTAGTGATTGAGGAAATATCCTCTTGGGAGTCTGGTCCACAGAGGAGAGTTTCTTGAAAAGAAACTGTTCGAGTGAAACTTAATTCTCAGCGATGGAATACGTTGGGAATGTGGATGGTTTGCTAATATGTAAGTGTCATGGCGGGTCCTAGCCGTGAACGTTTGACCTGGCGAAACTAAAGACTGTCGTTTGTCCGAGCATTTTCCGTGGGAGCAGCGATAGAGCGGCCAGAGGCTTGCCATATCCTATCTATCTATCTATCTATCTATCTATCTATCTATCTATCTATCTATCTCAGTTTGTTCATATCTATCTATCTATCTATCTATCTATCTATCTATCTATCTATCTCAGTTTGTTCATATCTATCTATCTATCTATCTATCTATCTATCTATCTATCTATCTCAGTTTGTTCATATCTATCTATCTATCTATCTATCTATCTATCTATCTATCTATCTATCTATCTATCTCAGTTTGTTCATATCTATCTATCTATCTATCTATCTATCTATCTATCTATCTCATTCAATTCATTATCTATCTATCTATCACATTCAGTTCATTATCTATCTATCTATCTATTTTTATGTCTCAGTCTATCTATCTGTCTATCTATCTATCTATCTATCTGTCTCATTCAGTTCATTATCTATCTATCTATTTTATGTTTCAGTCTATCTATCTATCTATCTATCTATCTATCTATCTATCTCAGTTTGTTCATATCTATCTATCTATCTATCTATCTATCTCAGTTTGTTCATATCTATCTATCTATCTATCTATCTATCTATCTATCTATCTATCTCATTCAATTCATTATCTATCTATCTATCACATTCAGTTCATTATCTATCTATCTATCTATTTTTATGTCTCAGTCTATCTATCTGTCTATCTATCTATCTATCTATCTATCTATCTATCTGTCTCATTCAGTTCATTATCTATCTATCTATTTTATGTTTCAGTCTATCTATCTATCTATCTATCTATCTATCTATCTATCTATCTATCTATCTATCTATCTATCTCAGTTTGTTCATATCTATCTATCTATCTATCTATCTATCTATCTATCTCATTCAATTCATTATCTATCTATCTATCAATCTATCTATCACATTCAGTTCATTATCTATCTATCTATCTATCTATTTTTATGTTTCAGTCTATCTATCTATATATCTATCTCATTCAGTTCATTATCTATCTATCTATCTATCTATTTTATGTTTCAGTCTATCTATCTATCTATCTATCTATCTATCTATCTGTCTATCTATCTATCTATCTATCTCATTCAGTTCATTATCTATCTATCTATCTATCTATCTATCTATTTCATTAGTTTCATATCTATCTATCTATCTATCTATCTATCTATCTCAGTTTGTTCATATCTATCTATCTATCTATCTATCTCAGTTTGTTCATATCTATCTGTCTATCTATCTATCTATATGTTATATTCATATACTCATAAAATCGATTAGATATTTTAGAATATATCTATCTTATTAATAATCTCAGTCTTATAGTTACATATTTCAATCATTTATTGCCTATTTCGATCTAGTTATATCTGAATTTTATGCGGTCGAATTGTTACTTAAAATCAGTAAATTTATTTTTGTCGACTTTAGAAATTAAAAAAATAAATAAAACAAAGTTAAATTTTTGCTTCTTTTGAAAATCTTCGTAGCAAGGGATTTTCAGATCAACGCTTCTTTCCATATTTGCAAAATGGACAATCAGGACTTTTTTTGTGTAAAATTTTGATTTCGTATTCTGTTTCCGAAATGTCTACAATTATTTTACATAATTACAAAAGTCTAAAATAAAAACGCTTTCAGATATTTTCAAATAGGTTCAAGACTTTTTAGCCCATTTAACCTAATTTGATAAAAATCAATATCTTAACCTTAAAAAACAGATTCGTCTCTGACTGTTGTAATCGTAGAGCGAAATTATTTTGTTTTATAGCATCTATTATTTCTTAAGGGTTCTAATATTTTCAAAAAGAAAGCTTTTCTGCAATTATATGCTAAAAGTTTTGAACTCCATATTTTAAGAATACTTTATTCAGAATTTAATTCTAACATTAAATATTTATTTAGACATAAGATTTATTTTTTCTTATATCCCTGTGGGTTTTCAGAGATTTGATATTAATGTTTCGTCCATATTAATATCTAAATATCATTTATTATATATTACTTTTATTCATCATAGTTTCCGGCGTTTTAAAATGAAATAGTATCAAGCCGAATCATATTTGGTGCACAATTTTGTCGCCATTTAAGGCAATAGTGTGTTAGTATAAAATAGGATGTATTAGTATATCACATTTAAATTACAAGCACATCAAATGATTCGTTGATTTGTTACTGAGATGTTCGCGTTGTGATACGTCAAGGGGGCGTCGAGAAAATCTCGTATTTTCTTCTAGAAATGAACTGTCTATTCAACAGGATAAAAATCTGTAACACATTCTCGTTTTACTCTACTTCATTATAATTTCCTCGGGCTCTTTCTCTATCAAGTGTTTCTTTCATTCATTCTTTCATTCATTCTTTATTCATTCTTTCATTCATTCTCTCAATCATTCTTTCATTCATTGTTTATTCATTCTTTCATTCTTTCATTCATTCTTTATTCATTCTTTCATTCATTCTTTCAATCATTCTTTCATTCATTCTTTATTCATTCTTTCATTCATCTTTAATTCATTCTTTCATTCATTTTTTCAATCATTCTTTCATTCATTATTTATTCATTCTTTCATTCATTCTTTCATTCATTCTTCATTCATTCTTTCATTCATTCTTTCATTCATTCATCCTATAATTATTATTCCACTTCGCTTTGATTTTGTTTATTTTTTATGTTTTCTTCACTTATTCTCTTTTTCTTTTTCTTTCTTACTTTCTCTTCCCGTTCTTTCGTCTTTTTCTTTGTTATTCACTCAACCATTATAATGTCTTCTCTTTCTTTACTTCCTCATCTTATTATTTTTCTCATTTTTCTTCATATATTCTTTCTCGCACTTTTTATTTCCGAACTTTTTACCTTTTACTCATTCTACATCCTCGTTTCTTTCTTTCATTTCTCCTTCGCCATATCTCATTTAATTTTCTTTCTTTAAATTTTCCTATATTATATCCCATCATATTCTTTTTTTATGTCTTTCTTTCTTTCGTTCCTTTTCTCTACTTCTTTATAATTTGGAATCACATCTCTATAATCCCATGGTTTTTCTTTCTTTCTTTTCTCTTTCTTTCTTTCTTTTTTCTTTCTTTCTTCTTTTGCATATCCCATCATATTCTTTCTTTCTATATTTTTTCTTTCTGTCTTTCTTTCTTTCCTTTTCTCTGCTTCTTTATAATTTGGAATCACATCTTTATAATCCCATCGTTTTCTTTCTTTCTTTTCTTTCTTTCTTTCTTTCTTTCTTTCTTTCTTTCTTTCTTTCTTTCTTTCTTTCTCCTTTTGTATATCCCATCATATTCTTTCTTTCTTTCTTTCCTTTTCTCTGCTTCTTTATAATTTGGAATCACATCTTTATAATCACATAGTTCACTTTTTCTTTTATTCTTTCTTTCTTTCTCAATTTTTCCTTTTGTATATACCATCATATTTTTCTTTGTCGTTCTTTCTTTCTTTCTTTCTTTCTTTCTTTCTTTTTCTCTACCTCTTTATAATTTGGAATCACATATTTATAATCCCATCGTTTTCTTTTTTCTTTCTTTCTTTTCTTTCTTCTTTCTTTCTTTCTTTTTTCTTTTTCCTTTTGCATATCCCATCATATTCTTTCTTTCTAATTTGGAATCACATCTTTATAATCACATAGTATTCTTTTTCTTTCTTTCTTTATTTCTTTATTTATTTTTTCTTTTGACTATCCCATCATATTCTTCCTTTCTTTATTTCTTTCCCTTTTTCTACTTCTTTAAAATTTGGAATCACATTTTTATAATCCCATCATTTTTTTTCTTTCATTCTTTCTTTCATTCATTCTTTCTTTCTTTCTTTCTTTCTTTCTTTCTTTCTTTCTTTCTTTCTTTCTTTTGCATATCCCATCATATTCTTTCTTTCTGTCTTTCTTTCTTTCTTCCTTTTTCTCTACGTCTTAATAATTTTGAATCACATATTCATAATCCCATAGTTATCTTTTTCATTCTTTCTTTCTTTCTATAGTTCTTTCTTTCTTTCTTTCTTTCTTTCTTTCTTTCTTTCTTTCTTTCTTTCTTTCTTTCTTTCATTTTTCCTACAGTATATCGCATCATATTCTTTCTTTTCTTTTACTATATCATATATATTTATATTATTTTTCCGTACTTTTAATTTCTTTTTCTTTCTTTATTTCTTTCTTTCGCAAATCTAATTTATTTATTTATTTATTTATTTATTTATTTTTCCTTCGTTATATCTCATATATAATTCTTTCATTCTTTCGTTATAGTATAACTCATCATATTCTTCTTTCTTTTTTCTCTACTTTATAATTTGTAATCACATCTTCTTTATAATCACATTATATTATCATTTTCTATTTCCTTTTGCATATCCCATCATATTCTTTCTTTCGTTCTTTCTTTCTTTCTTTCTTTCTTTCACCTTTAATATCCCATCTATTTCTTTCATTCTTTCATTCTTTAACATATCCCATTTATATATTCGAGCTTATTTTCCTTTTTTTTCTTTCTTTTCTTACATCTTCCTTTATTTTTCTTTAGCATATCCCATCATATTCTTTCATTTATTCATTCATTATTCTTTCTTATTGTTTCATCAATGGCATAAATTGCCCCGTTTGAACCATTTCAACAATCACCCAATCATTTCACAGAAACAGTGCTCCGAGACACCTGGAGCAACAATTAAAATATCTCTCACCCACCTATTTCGTCCCCCACCACCAGCGCCGCCGCCCCCATCACCAGACAATCACCAGACGGGGAAAACTCCCCCCCCGTCATTATTCAACTCTCTCACTTGTCACCGGCACATTCAACTATCCCGCCAAAATCCTCTCGACGTTTTTTAAAAACATCCTACAAGCGGCTAATCAAACTTTGACAAACGACACACTCACTAACACCGAACAATCGGTTGAAACCTTTGAAGCAAGGACACAGAGAGCGAAATCGTTGGCACGAAGCCGTTGAAGACGACGAGAACATCCATTGAAAAAGACTGTCCCTACCAGTCGTTCATTTTAAACCACTATCATCCATCATTCACCTCTTCCCATAACACCTACAGCTCCGGTTTAAATCATATCCATCTTTCTTTTTTCAGAGAGAGTCAAAGAATAAGTAAAAAAAAAGAGGGAGAAACACAGGAAGCGAAGAGAGTATAAAAAAAAGATAAAGAGAATAGAGAGAGAGAGAGAGAGAGAGAGTATGGGGGGGGGAAAAGATAGACTATAGAGAGAAGGAGAATAAAAAAGAGGGACAGAACGTAGATTATACAGAAAAAGGAAAAAAATGAGGAAGAAAGAAAGAGAGAGAGAGAGTATAGAGAAAAGGAGGAAGAAAGAGAAAAGTAAAAGAAAGAGTATAAGAGAAAATATAAAGAATGAAAGGAATACAGAATATAGAGAAAAGGAGGAAGAAAGAGAGGGAGAGAAAAGGGTGAGTATATATAAAAGAGAAAGGAGGAGAGAAAGATTAAGAATAGAGAAAGATAGAGCGGATAGAGAAAGGTGGGAAAGAAAGATAGAAAGAGAGAGTATAGAGAAAAAGAGAAAGGGAATGTAGAGAGTATAGAAGAAGGGAGAAAAGAAATTATACACAAAAAATAGAAAGAAAAGGAGTAGAGATAGTATAGAGAAATGATAGTATACAGAAAAAGAGAAAAGAGAGATTATAGAGAAAAGAGTAAGGGAGAAAGAGAGAGAGAGAGAGTATAAAGAAAAAGGAAAAAGGAAAGGAGGAAGAGAAGAGAGTGTATACAAAAAAGGTGAAAGAATGAATGAAAGGGAAAAGGAAAAGAGAGTATAAAGAAAAGGAGAAAAATGAAAGAAAAAGAAAAGAGTTAGAGAGAGTATAGAGAGAAAAAGAAAAGGAAGAAAGAAAATAGAGAGAAAGTATAGAGGAATGGAGAAAGAAAGAGAGGAAGAGAAAAATAAGTATACAGAAAAGGAAAACGAAGATGGGAAAGACTAAAGAGAGAGTTAGGAGAAATGAAGTAAGAAGAGAGGAACAGAGAGTATAAAGAAAAGGGGAAAGAAAGAGAAGAGAGAGAGAGAGAGAGAGTAGAAAAGGAGAAAAATGAAAGGAAGAGAAAAGGAGAAAAGAGTGAGGGAAAATATAGAGAAAACGAGAAAGAGAAGAAGGAGAGAGAAAGGCAAAAATATCAATATAGAGTGTGACTGAATGCCTACCAAACATATCGATAGGAATTTATATCATCGATCATCGCTCTCTTACAGACGCCATGTTGTCTCGCTCTGTCTTTTTTACAAATACTTTCACGGTAATTGCCCCAAGGAGCTGCTTTCGGTTGCCCCTAGGCCTCATGAATTTAAACATCCTACGAGGCTGGCATCCCATTCGCACCCCTTCACCGTTGAAACTGTTAGAGGTAGACGTCTCTTCTACTCCAATAGCTTCATGCCTCGCACATATCGCCTGTGGAACTCCCTTCCCTATTACTGTTTCCCTGACAAATACAATCTCCAAATATTTAAGTGTAACGTCAATCGACATCTCCAGTTGCCTTGATCTTTCCACTTCCCTTCACCACATCCTTTCACCTTTCATTCCTATCTGCTCTCGCTCCAAATCTTCTGTAACTCCCTTGCCTTGATCGACCCACTGTCTTTCTCTTTCTCTACATCCTCTCCTTTCCCACTCCTATCTGCTCTTCCTCCAACCCTTCTATAACCCCTTGCGTGATAGTGGCCTCCAGCCTTGCTTGTGGTGATACGCTTACAAAAAAAAAATCTAGTTTTAGAGTTATGGTTAATGAACCTGTTTCCCAGACCATTAGTATTTCAGCAGGTTTCTTTATCGGTGGGTGCTGTATTCTTTAACCTCCGGCGATAGTAAACAATTTTATTTACATTATTCGGACAATTGTCCTCATCTTTGTCGCCATATTTATTAAAACGTTTCGGCCGATGTACGCTCCGGCCTTCTTCAGGTGGTTGGAATGTCGAACAGAAACATTTATTTCGCTCACTGGGCTAAACTGTTCTAGTTCCACGTGCCATGTTTAATGGATGTCAGTTATCAGTTATTTCCTGTTAATTCCACTCTCCAAGTTCTCCACTGCCTTAACCGGGTATTGAACTCACACTCTTTGGGTCCTGTCACTGGATCTAACTAACGTCTTTATCCACTGTGCCATGTGTCCTTGAGGACATTCTACCACCTGAACAAGGCCGAAATGTTGTAATAAATATGGCGACAAAGATGAGGACTATAGTCCGAATAATATAAATAGTGTACAAAATACCTCATCTCAGAAATATAGACAGATACTGAAGGGTCGAAACGTGCAATAAATAGTGCGACAAAGATGAGGACAATAGTCCGAATAATGTAAATAGTGTACATAATACCTCATCTCAGAAATATAGACAGATACTGAAAGGCCGAAACGTTGTAATAAATATGGGGACAAAGATGAGGACATTAGTCCGAATAATGTAAATAGTGTACATAATACCTCATCTCAGAAATATAGACAGATACTGAAAGGCCGAATCATTGTAATAAATATAGCGACAAAGATGAGGACAATAGTCCGAATAATGTAAATAGTGTACATAATACCTCATCTCAGAAATATAGACAGTTGAGCTTGTTAAAAACTGTAAAGACAATTTCTGTCAATGTATCTGATTGTTTTACTAGTTGAGTTGTTTTTCTTCTACCAAACCAGGGCGGAATATGTCACAAGACCGTGTTTGAATGGGACTCCCACTATATGTACATCGGTATAGGTTCACAAATTTTTCAATTCTGTCGGTAATTTCTTTTGAGACGTCTCCTGCATTTACGCTGGGGCTGCTGCTGGGTAGATGCACCCACCACTGCAACTGAGGTATCATACTCTTTCAGAATATTACTCATGGGGAAAGAAAATAAAGCGGAGCGTAGGGAATTTTGTTCATTGATTTTCTCTCAACTTTTTTATACAAGGCTCAAGATCCTTCTAGATAGAGAGAGAGAAAGAGAGAGAGAGAGAGAGTATAAAGAAAAGGGGAAATGACAGGAGGAAGAGAAAAGAAAGTGTATGCAGAAAGAATGAATGGAAGAGAAAAGGAAAAGATGGTACAAAGAAAACGAGAAAATGAAAGGAAGAAAAAAAAGTATAGAGAAAAAGAGGAGAGAAAATGATTAAGAATAGAGGAAGAGAGAGAGAGAGTATAAAGAAAAAGGAAAAGGAAAGGAGGAAGAGAAGAGAGAGTTCGTACAGAAAAGGAGAAAAATGAAAGAAAGAGGAGAGTTAGAGAGAGTATAGAGAAAAAAGAAATGGAACAAAGAGAATAGAGAGAGAGAGAGAGAGAGAGAGAGAGAGAGAGAGAGAGAGAGTATAGAGGAATGGAGAAAGGCAGAGAGGAAGGGAAAAGAAAGTATACAGAAAAGGAAAAAGAAAGTGAGAGAGAGAGTAAAGAGAGAGTTAAAAAGTAAGAATAGAGGAAGGGTGAGAGAGAATATAAAGAAGAGGTTCAAGAAATAACATTGGACATAAAATTTAGTCCTTATTATAGAAGTATTACAAATGCAAGTATTCGATTATTTTTTATACATACAGAGGTAGAGAGAGAGAGAGAGAGAGAGAGAGAGAGAGAGAGTATAAAGAAAAGGGGAAAGGAAAGAAGTAAGGGAAGTGTATACAGAAAAGGTGAAATAATGAATGTTCAGATATAAAGATCTAGAGTACAAATATAAACTGCTTATATGCTTGTAAAATCTGAAATGCTAAAAAGATACAGATACTAAAAAATGGGATGTTTAAACATCCATATCATACGATGACTTTAGATTTTACAAAACGAAAATTATTAAGTCTAATTCTTTGGCTTCGGATACTAGTTGTTGTTGTTGTTGTTGTTGTTGTTGTTTTGTTTTTTTATCCTTCAAAGAGAAAACGTACGAATGCTTCCACTCGTTGACATTTTTCACCCCAGGCCGCTGAGCAATCACTAGGCATAACTAGCAAATACTTCGTAAAGCAGTTGTACGGTGACTTCTCGTAGCAATCTAACGCAAACATCAAGCAGCAGACACTAAGTGGTTGTGTAGAAAAAGCTCAATAAAAGTGACGAAACGGAAAGAAAAAATCACCGAGAATGAGAAATCCGAGAGAAAATATTTAAAACAGAAAGCAAAAAATAAAAATAAAACCAAAACAGGTAGAGCATCTATAATAATAATAATACCAACAACAATAATAATAATAATAGTAATAATAACAATAATAATAATAATAGTACATGGGAACATCAACTATCCTTGTTGTCGTTGGGGCCCTTGGACTGGTTGGAAAAGATTCCAGTAGGCTGATTGAAGGGATCCCTGGAAGTCCATGCCTCAAAGAGATACAAAAAATTGTTCTGACAAGTACAGCCCACACTTTACGAAGGGCTTTATCTATGTAATTTTTTTTTTCTTTGCAGTGGAAAGTGTCATGCTGCCATTTCTAACCTTAGGTCCCTGGACGGTTCCCGGAAAGAAATGTGTAAACGCCAGATATCAAAGAAAATAATAATAATAATAATAATAATAATAATAATAATAATAATAATAATATGAAAAAGAAGAAGGAGGAGGAGGAGGAGGAGGAGAAGAAGAATACTGTGAGATGAGAAGCGTTTTAGGTTCTATCAACAAAATAAGATATTCTAAACGGATCTCAAGAAGTTTTACAGGGAAATTACAAAAGCAGTTATAGAAGAGTTAAAAATCCACCATTTATTGAAGAAGTGCAAACAGTTTGAGTGAATATATGGAACAACCTAAAGGAATATAATCTCAGTGCAGAGTAAATTAAATGAGAATAAGAAAGAATGAAGAATAAATCTGTGCAAGAATGAAAAAATATAACCAAGAATAATGTTAGGCAATCTCTAACAAAATTCCCAAAATTGAAATCCCCACGAGATAACAAGGTACCCAACTTTTGACTCTATCATCTGTCATTAACTCCTAAAATTCTTGCACAAACCTTATCAATGCTAATTAATAACCCCAATGAAATTCCAGAATGGATCACTGACGATATTACATATCTCCTACCAAAAAACAAGAGAAACAGGATTCAAAAAATTATAAGCCAATAACATCTCTGTCCACCTCATATAAATTGATCACGTTTGTCCTGACGAACTGTACTTACTCTTTTCTTGATGAAAACAACATTGTTCCCCCGGAACAGATGGCGTGTCAAAGAGTTTCATACGCTTACAATGATCGACTATTAATAAATAAAATGATTCTGGAAAACAGCAGAGTTTGGCTAGATTACTGTAAATCCTTTGATAGTATGTCACACTCTTGGATCCTTAAGGCTTTGAGATTCTACTCGGTGATAGGAAATTTCCTTAGATAGAGCATGAGATTAAAAACTATATTATACCTAAATCACATCAAAGGTACTGTCCTTTCCACTTGTCTGAATATCCGACGAGGAATCTTTCAAGGAAACCCCCTTTCAATCTTTATGTTCTATCTGACCTTAATTCCACCTTTCAAATGAACTAAATTGAAATAACTATGGATACAAATTAAAAAGAAATTGTTTAATCAACCTATTAATTATAATTTAATTATAATTATAATTTAATTAATCTATTCAAGATGGATGATATCAAACTCTTTGCCAAAGACGACGACAAGGTGAGCTCTCCTTAGTAATGTAAATTGTTTCAATGATGACATCGGTATGGATTTCGTATTGGATAAATATGCAAAAGCAACATTCAAGAAACAATTACAGAAACACACTCAATAGATTTAGATTTTGTCACAGAGATGGAGGAACTGGAACAAGAAGCTTATAAATACCTAGGAGTCAGCGAATGAAATAAGGTATACTTAAACTAAGAAGGCAGAAAGCAAGAAAGGGATAATACAGACGTGTGCGTCTGTGGCTAAATACCGACTTGAATCCCCCCAAAAATAATGTCAACCATTGTCATAAAAAATCCTCTGCTTGTTTGCAATACAGTTTTGCACATCAGTAAGTGGACCATAGCCGACATTAAACGAATTGATGCCAAAGCGTGAAAGCTTCTCACTTGTCATCACATGCATCATCCTAAGGCCGCTGCTGATCGTCTGTATGTGTCCAGATCCGAAGGAGGAAGATGATTAGGGCAGCTAGAACAGCCTCTTAAAACGATAAAGATCGGTCTTCAAAGATACCTTGAAAGTCTGGATGATAGTCTGTGTCAAAGAACGAAATATAAAACTTTATTTCGTAATAAAGGAAGCCAACACATTCAAAATGAATTCCAAGTGGGTGAGAAAGTGCAAATAACTGCAGCTGCAAATGCAATATTCCAAATGCATAAACGATGGCAAGATCAGCCTCTTCATGGTTAATACTCAGCCTGTACCAAACGAACTGATGTAGACAAACACTGTACTCATCAGTGGCTTCGTAGTGCAAGATTAAAAGCTGAAGACGAAGGTTTTATTCTTTTTGCAGAGGACAGATGCTTGCTAACTAGAAATTGCCAAGCACGCATACTAAATATTGTGTTACCCTGAAATATTGATTCTGTTATAAATATCCAGAAACAATTGACCATCTTGTATCAGGTTGCACGGTCTGAGAACCCGCTGTATATAAACTCGTCATGACAGAGTGGGACAATATATGCACTGGAAAATATGCAACTTTCACAGGAAAGAAACTGGTATGAACTTTACCCAGACCGGGTTACAAAGATAGGAGCTGTACAAATTTTATGGGACTTTACAATACACACAGACAGAACAAAAACAGAATGTGCTTTCTTATTCACATGACAGTTCCTGCAGACTGGAATTTAGCTTTAAAGATCTTCAAAAGACTATCAAGATACAAGAATCTTGAAGTGAAAATCTCAAAATACTACTACTACTACTATTACTACTACTACTACTACTACTACTACTACTACTAATAATAATAATAATAATAATAATAATGAAGGATCTAGAAGGATCTGGACATCTGAAAAATGTGCCATATGAGGACACTAATAATTCCAGTTGTATTTAGAACCCTCGATTTGATTAGAAAATATTCTGATAGACTCATTGAAGTGTTATTTGATAGACGAAGCCGTAAAGAAATACAAAAAATTGGACTCATAAGTCCAGCTCACACCCACGCTTTATCTTTCTCTAATGTGTGTGAAATGTTTTTTGTTTTGTTTTGTTTTGTTTTTTCAAATGAAGACCAATGGCATAATACCATTATGTCTCTAGTTAAGACCCGGAAGGAAATGAGTCTACAAGAGAAATCAAAGCAAATAAAATGACAATAATAATAATAATGGCTTCATGACACATACCGGCAGCAAAGTTCAAGCTCAAAGACCAAATTTGGTTAAAAAGACTTCAAATAATAATAATAATAATAACAATAATAATAATAATAATAATAATAATAATAATAATAATAATAATAATAATAATGTTTAAAAGATAGTTAAATATGTAGCAGAGTAATTGCAAAGTTAATCATATCGAATTCCCAAGTAAAAAAAAATAACATCCAGAAACTGGATAAAGAAATGATGAAAACATTGCGAAAGACAGAAAATATAGAAAAAGCCTCGATTAGCAAAACTCCAAATGCAATCTCGAAATTTCTGTTGAAAATAAACATTTATTTACTTACGACTTTTAAAAAGAAAGCCAAAATAAAATTTTAAAAAAATGCGAATATTTTAAAAAGAAATTTTCCTCGCTCTTTTTGAAATTTATTTTCATAGGAATTTTTAATTTCGAATTTCTCATTTGTAGTCAGTTGGAAGTCAATCCAGCATTTTACCACCTTTCAGCGCTGAAGCATTTTATTTTGCTTTCAAATATAATATATTAATTTCATTCGTTATATATATATATATATATATATATATATATATATATATATATATATATATATATATATATATATATATATGTGTGTGTGTGTGTGTGTGTATGTATGTATATATATATGTGTGTGTGTGTGTAAAGTGAATGTTTTCTTTTTTTACACATTTTCAAATCTTTTTAAGTGTAAAAATGCAAAAATAC
>OZ038513.1:78739915-78742415 GCA_964036315.1 Acanthosepion esculentum
GTTAGATAAACACACAGTGACTGAGAGAACTCGATTCGATTTACCGAAGAGTCTTGCATTATTAGCCGTAATAGTCACTGTTTACAAACCCACACATACTCCCCAGAGAGCTCAAGCGAAATAAATTTTTCAGGAGCATATATATTTCAGGAGCATATATATATATATACGTATATATATATATGAGTGTGTGTGTGTTTAAAACCTTCCATTTTTTTATTATTGTTCTGAGAGATCAGAGAGACAACAAAGTAAGACGCAGTAATGCAAAACTACGAATCAGGGTATATCGGGCACATACTTCTCAGCCAAATATGCTTGATGAGGTAACAAGTTCTGATAAAAAACAGTAGATAAATTTACAGGTGTGGTCCAGTTAGAATTGCCTTCAACTGAGCTAACGCGCTCATCTCCGAATAGCTTACGGCCATATTCCGTTCAAACATTGGCTCTCAAACGATTACCGAAGTTAAGCAACTTCAAGCCTGGTAAGTACATAGATGGGGGAGCGCTTGGGAATACAAGGTGCTGAAAGCTTGGATGGGCTGGTGGTGAAATGTCTAGCCACTCAGAATTGGAAATCGGAGAGGCAAATTCTAATACCAGTCGGGTTCGTTATTTACCACTGCGCAAAAATAATGTATTTGGGAAAGGTATGTATCCATCTCTTCTCTTCGCCCATATATGGGTTAATTAGTAGAAATTGTATTAGTAAAAATCATTATTATCTCAAAAAATTCTTACAATCGAAAATAATTTCTGGATTTAAATAACCCGCAAAAGGTTGATAAACCGTAAAAACTAATCAATCAAAGAAACTCCTCTGACGGTCATGAAAATAAACTACATGTTAACCCTCATCCCTCAAGCCTAGAAGCCCTTTCGGCACTGAAGCATGATTGTTCCCCCACTACTGGTGCTCATGAACAAAAATGCAGAGTAGGTGTGCCCTAAGTGAACATGCCCAACTAGTTATGGTCTGCAAATCTATGATACTGAACCGGATATTTTTCTGTAACATATCTTAATTCACTGAGACAAAACATGTAAATGTTTTGTGATTTCAACGAACATTCGTTGCCACTTTTGTAATGTCAACGAATACTGGTTGTCACTTTCGTAATGCTCATTGTAGTAGAGACTTTGTAATCGCAGATACAACTATAGTAACGCCGTTAAACAATACTGGTGTCAGACGCCTTCGAATGTCACTCGCACTAATAGTACTTGCTCGATAATAGTCGCTCGAATAGTAACCACCAATTAGTAAACTGAATAAAAAAAAGACAAAAAAAAGTTTCTCTAAGATGATTAAAAGATTAAGACCGACTAAATTTTATCATATTTTCTGATGCGGGTCAATGTTTTCCCATTACGAGCAATATTGCTAACACTTTCATGTTCCACTTATATGCAGCTGAAAAATATAGCCTATGAATTTCAGCATGTAATATGCGTTTCTCTTAGAAATATTTACAATAACATTCTGACGGTGTTAGATTGTATTATAAAATCCAATTGTCTTTCATATATATAAATATATATATATATATATATATATATATATATATATATATATATATATATATATATTTACATATGTATATATATATATATATATATATATATATATATATATATATATATATATATATGAACTTAATTTCAATTTTTCATGAGATTCCTATCCTTAGCTATGATTAATTAATGATTAACATCTCATTATTTTCGTTTATGATCGATTTCATCACGATAATTCTGTTCAGCTTAGAGACTAATTATGCCTTTTTAATGCTCAAGTTCGAGTCTAGTAGTGTTATAAAACCTCAGAAAATTACAGCAAGATATCATTATTTCTAAGACACAACGGTTCAAAGCTTAACCAACAAATTGGATAAATTTGCTGTTACACAATCTGGACAATTTGCTGTTACACAATCTGGACAATTTGCTGTTACACAATCTGGACAATTTGCTGTTACACAATCTGGACAATTTGCTGTTACACAATCTGGACAATTTGCTGTCATCCTCGGTCTGTAATTTGCCAGAAATTTGAACGATTTATGTTCTTTTAAAGAACTCCCTTATGTTACTTAAATTGAAGAAAGTCTTCCTCGATGGAACAAGAGCTGTGCAGATTTGCATGTTGGACATGTTGTTTGTTCTTCCCCTTCGGTTAGGTATTAGTGTGTAGTTCTTGTATGGCCAATGCGCAAGTGGGCCAATACGTACACTTCTTTTTGGGATTTTCTGTATCCTGACTCTCATTCGCGAAGTATTGGCTTCATTTGTAATAATCTGTTTCGAGCAGAGCTACTCCAACGTTATTTCATTTTTGTTTAATAAATCTGTTTATTTGACGATACAAAATCAATTTTACAAGTAGCTGACCTGACAATTGATTCAATGCAATCATTCTACTTCATGTTAGAGGAAAGCATGAGACGAAGATAGTTAGTCGCTTCTGCGTGATCCACAGCGTTTGACACCGGCCGGG
>OZ038513.1:78744915-78827415 GCA_964036315.1 Acanthosepion esculentum
TTTGCCAGATACACATTTCTTTTTGATGTGCTCAACTTTTTTGCTTGATGGAAATTTGAAATTCAACGCAATGCAATCTACTCAGCCCCAATTTACAAAACCATCAGTCGGTAGGTCATCCTACCGATTTCAACTGCAAAGGTTTTGCTTTTACCGGCAGTTGCCAGTGTTCAAATCATTGCCAAGGCAAATATTTCAGTTATTTTAAAAAGAGATTTTTTTCTAATCGATATTTTTGATCATTTTTAAAATCGTTATTACCTTTTCGGTAGCGAATGAAATAAATGAATTAACAGGGTTAGTATTTAATTGACTCATCCCATCATTGGAAATATGACACTTCTTCTCCTCCTCCTCCATCTTCTCCTCCTTCTTCTCAAACTTCCTCCTCCTCCTCCTCCTCCTCCTCCTCCTTCTTTCCTTCACCTCTTCTTCTTTTTCCTCCTCCCCCTCTTTTTTCTTCTTCTTTGTGTCTCGTCACCTCAAGACATAGTTGATCATGGCTCTCCACATCTATCTATCTATCTATCTATCTATCTCGTGTGGCTCTTAGCAGTTTTCTCGTTTTGCTAAGGCACCTGATACCCCATTCTGCCATCAGTTCGTAAGGTATGTGGCTCTCGCAGCGTTCCCGCTATCTAACTTGTCCTCAATATGCCCTGTGTGCGTTAAGTTTTCCAAGCACTCCATCCTCATTATGAGTCCGAGGCATTTCAACTATCTCTTTCTGATTTTGACTATAATTATTCTTTGTGTTTCTATATTCTTTCAGACATCCTTGTTGAGTGTTCGCGCTGTCCATGGAATTCTCAATATCCTTCTGTAGCCCCACAATCATGGCAACAAACAATACAAATATGGCGCTAGGTTAGTTTAACCTGAAGCAAGAAGTAAAAATCGCACACTCACCAAAAACCAGTATCTTAAAGGCAACAGGGTGGTACCCCGAACCACGATCCCTCACCCGTTAGTTTAATGGGGATGTGCTGTTTCACAGTTAAATCTTTATGAGTGATGCATATCCGCACCCATTTGTGCATATTTAAGGAAAACATGGCTGAGCGTATCTATTGTTCACTTTTAATCTGTATGAAATTTTCATCATTGGTTGTTGTACCGTTGAAGTGAATGGATACACAGAGAAGAATGTGTGCTTAATATATTTATTCAGCACCAGTCTCCAATATGTTACAAAACAATTAACAAGACAACTTACAAGGAATAGAAGAGGGGCAAATGCTGTATAGCCAAACGAAGTAACATCAGTCCGAATATTAATCAGCTTAGTATCGACTTATTAATCAAATGTTGAAGTCCTTAATCGTAGACTATTTAAGTCTATGAGCTAATAGAGTAGCTAGCACCCGTTCAGCACTCTACCAGATGGCATGATAGAGTGGTGAAGGGGTGCTAGCTACTCGACAACAGGTAGTTATTCCAATTAATTTAAAAGTATTTGAAATAAATGAATACAAGATATGCCTGACTTCTTAAAGACTAGTTTCTATGGCGAATGAGATAAAAAAGGAAAACAGGAAGAAAAAAGAATATGCCAAGAAAAAGGAAAATGTGATGAAAACGAAAAATATGAAGAAAAGGGGAAATGGGAAGAACAAGTAACATGCGAAGAAAAAATAATATGTAAAGAAAAAGGAAAATGCAAACAAAAAGAAAATTTAAAGAAAAAAAGGAAAATGCAAAGAAAAAGGAAAATGGGAAGAAAAAAGAGGTGAAGAAAAAGGAAAAAAGGAAGAAAAGGAATAGGTGAAGCATAAAGAAAATAGGAAGAAAATGGAAAATGGGAAGAAAAAAGAAAATGGGAAGAAAAAGGAAAATGGGAAGAAAAACAACATGCAAAGAAAAGAAAAATGTGAGGAAAAAGGAAAATGTGAAGAAAAAAAAGAGGTGAAGAAATAGGAAAATGGGAAGAAAAAGGAAAATGGGAAGAAAAAGGAAGAGGTGAAGAAAATGCAACATGGGAAAAAAGAAAAATGCGAAGAAAAATAAAAATGGGTAGAAAAAGAAACATGAGAAGAAAACTTAAATGGGCGAAAATTGAAAATACGAAGAAAAAAGAAAAATGTGAAAAAAAATGATATATGGAAAGAAAAAAACACCATGCGAAGAAAAAGCAACATGCGAAGCAAAAGAAAAAAAAAGAAGGAAAATGCGAAACATAGGAAAATGGGAGGAAAAAGGAAAACGCGAAGAAAAAACATGCGAAGAAAAAGGAAAATGTGAAGAAAAAGGAAAATGGGAAGAAAAAGAAAAATGCGAAGAATAATAAAAATGGGAAGAAAAAGGAAAATGCGAAGAAAAAGGAAAATGTGAAGAAAAAACAACATGCGAAGAAAAAGGAAAATGTGAAGAAAAAGGAAAATGGGAAGTAAAAAAAGAGGTGAAGAAAAATGAAAATGGGAAGAAAAATGAAGAGGTGAAGTATAAAGAAAATGGGAAGGAAAATGGAAAATGGTAGGAAAATGGAAAATGGGAAGAAAAAGGAAAATGGGACGAAAAAGGAAGAGGTGAAGAAAATGCAACATGGGAAAAAAGAAAAATGCGAAGAAAAATAAAAATGGGTAGAAAAAGAAACATGAGAAGAAAACTTAAATGGGCGAAAATTGAAAATACGAAGAAAAAAGAAAAATGTGGAAAAAAATGGATTATGGAAAGAAAAAAAACATGCGAAGAAAAAGCAACATGCGAAGCAAAAGAAGGAAAATGCGAAGAAAAAGGAAAATGGGAAGAAAAAGGAAAATGCGAAAAAAAAACAACATGCGAAGAAAAAGGAAACTGCGAATAAAAAGGAAAATGTGAAGAAAAAGGAAAATGGGAAGAAAAAACAACATGCGAAGAAAAAGGAAAATGTGGAAAAAAATGGATTATGGAAAGAAAAAAAACATGCGAAGAAAAAGCAACATGCGAAGCAAAAGAAGGAAAATGCGAAGAAAAAGGAAAATGTGAAGAAAAAGGAAAATGGGAAGAAAAAGGAAAATGGGAAGACAAAGGAAAATGGGAAGAAAAAGAAAAATGCAAAGAAAAAACAACATACGAAGAAAAAGCAGCAAGTAAAAAATGAAAATGCGAAGAAAAGGGAAAATGTGCAAAAAAGCAATATGCGAAAAAATGGATTGAACGGTGAAAGTCAAACGATGTTTGTAAAATCTTCACGATATAGATACATTCTTAGGATAAATCCACCCAGTAGATTACTGTTCTTATAATTTTTTCCAGCAATTTATTCGATGATATGAGAAATAATTGTCCACCTCGAGGGGTGCGTATATAGGTAAGCGCGCCCGCGGGTGTATGTATGGGTATGTGTATTATTGTCTAGTTATAGATATTTATCCTTTTCATTTCACATTTCTAAATGTTTACTTGGGACGTAATATAAATATAAGCTTAAAAAATAAACAAGATATTCTAAAATTGTTGAGTGCTAGAAACACTGCTTTGGAAATTGCAAAAGTTCTGGCAAATAATCAGAGAACAATAAAAAATAGTAGGGAGTCTCCTGGCAGGATAATACCAACAAAAAGTGTTTTTGTAATGTTAAAAAAAGAGATCTAACAAGTGTTATTAGTAGAAGATTTTCATTTATCTCCAGAAGGAACGATGGCGTCCTTTTTTATTAAAATTAAGTTTTTTTTGTGAGCAGCTTTTGGGGAAGGGGGCGTAACATCTTTTTCTGGGAGTATGACAGAAGCTAGAATGTGGAATGAAAGTCTGAGATTGCTTTTCTCTCTCTCTCTCTCTCTCTCTTTCTGCTTCCTGCATTGTCTTCAACAGTTGGTTTCACATTTCCAGCCCTTCATGATCCCTCTTCGAACAGCAGCGAACCAGCGGATGCGGCAATCGTCTGCTGGCTGCTCCCATCTATCAGAGTCGATGTCTGCCAGTTTCAGAACATTTTTCAGGCGTCCTTGAAAATGGTGGGGGTCGGACTAAGAGAAACTTTAAAAGGGTTAAAAGAAAAAATGGCGACTAACCATTTAGAAATTGTTTAAACAAACTGGTGTCGCTTATGTAAACAGAGAGAAAAGACGTAAAACATTAAGAACTTCAACTAAAGAAAAGAACGCAATCAAAGCGTCATGTGTGAGAAAACTTCACAAAGAGAAATATTTATATTTGACAAAAGTACCTGAAAACCTATTTCTCAGCAATCATCATCGGCACAGGCTCATATTCGATCATCGGGATCGTTATGCTCCTTCCCTATTCCCTTTCTCTCCTCTGGTGGCGGTGGTGGAAATGGCCGTGAAGGCCCAGCCTACTCCTGAAGATGAGTGTGGGTGATAGACGCGGCTGGTCGAGCTCCGGGCCTACTTGACTGTAGGTCGCATATCCTCTTCTCTTCCTTTTGACGTTTGGACTCGAAAAAGTCTCGCGTCCCACCCTCGGATAGTTCTACGCCAGGAATGCTGGATTTCGGCAACGGTTCCCTAGGTCTCAGCGTCGATGTTGTCTTGTGTCATGGATGTCTTCAACTGATCCTTGAAGCGTCGTTTTGCGCCTCCGTGTAGCCTCTTGCTGCTGAAGAATTCTCCAAATATAATGGTACGTGGGTGTCGAGTGGGACATATTCTGGCAACGTGACCCACCAAACGGAGACGATTCTCAACAGTAAATATTAGTGATGAATGTTGAACTGGAGGCAGAGTAAAAAATTAGATCCTTTTCTGAAAATACTCGATAACGGTTGTCTGAATAACGTTTTTAGCTGTTGCTTTAGTACGATTGTAGTGCCTTTGAAAATTGATGAAGGTGGTAAGATAATTTCAGTGAATTATTCTAAGTATTTAGACGATACATATTTTTGAGTAACACAAGTCAGAAACAAGAAGCTTTAAGCTAAAGAATATATTTATAGCAAATAGATAAATTAATGCGATGGCCTCCGGCTTCTCCAGATACGAATCCAAAAGTAGATTTGACGTCAACCATTAAGAGATACACAGAAAAAAGAAAAAAATATTCAAGCAAAGATCTATCCAAAGCAATAAGATCTATTGTAATGTTAAATTTGAAATATTAGAAAAAATATCAAAATCAATGAATGAAAGAAATATAAGAAAAATATCAAAGAGCCTAGAAGAATATGTATCCTATAAAATGATGATATATATTGAATATTGTGTCACTCCAATATATTATTTCTTAGCGTTTTAATTTGTAAAATAGAATCTGACACCCGAAAAATAAAATGAATAAGGACATTTACTATAAGCTCATATTGACATTGTATGTTTATCCTATATAAACATATCTATTTATTATAATTAAAAACAAAAATAAAAAACTGTCTTACATAGTAAAATCAAACAAACTATAAATGCATGAGGAGAAAATTCTGGTAGAAAGTGGCTTCTTATCGTATCACGTGTAGGGTGGGAACATAAAAGGTATCCCACTTTTTGAGAGGGTGAAGCACTGAACAACTACTTACTAAGAAACAGATACTAAACACGGCTCCAAGATTACCGCCGACTTAATAATTTTCCTGTATGTGGAATGTTTTGCGCATCTCAAGTTGAACTTAACGGTCATCAAAAGCACAAGCACATGCATGGTATTAATGCTGGAACATACTTTTGAGCCCTCATGCATCGAAAATGAATGAATTCATTCTATTTTACTGATTGTACTTTGTTCACTTTTGTTTGTCTTTATAAGTCTATATGTTGGTTTTCTTCTGAAATTTGTCATCTTTTAATGTAATAAATGCTTGTGATTCATCGATGTTTGCGGGATCCTTTTAGCTTTCATATTAAGATCGTATTCTGTTGTTTTTGGTGCTTTTTCTGTATAAGTTATGTTGGCATTCAGTAGTTCCTTGTGTTTCGGATGCTTACTTCCTATAAATGCCTACGTCTGTGCACTGAAAGAAATTCATTAGGTGAATTGTTTAATTTTACTTATATCTCCTTTCAGTTTGTTTTTTTGTTCTGGAAGAATTGTTTATGGAATTTTATGTTTCTTACTAAGTTAAACAAAAGTTTCTTTCTCGAAGACGTCTACTTCCTTGTATTGTGGGGGGACATGTTTTTGTTTTAAAGTCAGATTTTTCTTTGAGTGTGGTATTTGTGTTAAGCTCTTGGTTTAAAAAGGAATGCGATTTTTATCTCATTCTTTTTGGAAGGATTTCTATTTTTTTATTCATTTTAGTTTGTAAGTGGATCGTGATGGGGTGGATACGTTTTTTAGGGAGTAGTCGAGGCCAAACCCTTTCTGTGTCCATGATCGTTTATAAAAGTTTACCATGATAAATTATATAAAAACTGATATATATATATATATATATATATATATATATATATATATATATATATATATATATATGATAGAAATATAGTTTTATGGTATGCAATATATTAAAAGAAAATATGCAATACTATGTTGTCTTTAACATTCAATACTACATGTTTAAAAGAAAAGTTGCTGCCAAATTACACACACACACACACACACACACACACACACACACACACATATATATATATATATATATATATATATATACATATGATAGAAATATAGTTTTATGGTGTATATATATATATATACACACATATATATATATAGTTTTATGGCATGCTATGTTTATAAGTTAAAGAGCTCGATATCAGTGATAGAGCTTATGCGAATATAAAAGTGAACATTGAAGTCAACACCCTGCAGCGAGTGTCTCATTCTTAAACGCAATAGCCAGGCTATGTGGGTTGTGCTGTGGGTCGACTATTTATATATGTCGGCCAGTGATGCATTATGTGTAGGTCTATGTTATTCTAACTGTTACTGTGGGGAGGGTAACGGTTATGTTTTGAATTATTCTAATTATTTCTATTGAGTGGAAATAATTGTGGATCCGAATGCAGTTTTGCCTATTTCATTGGGATGTTTTTCAGCTTTATTTCTGATCAATTAAAAAATTAATGAAATAAAAAGTTTCATAAATATAGAATTCGACACATTATTAGTCATGGGCTCTTCACAATGTTTGAAAGAATTGTACTGAATCCTTTCACTTGTGGGCACAAGGTAGGGTCTAGTCAATTGATATCGGGGTACCAATTGCGTGGTGAGAACCTACAAAACATCATGACGATTTCTACTTCTATATGTAGAATACAGTGGGGTTGAATAAGTGATCGTACAGCAAAGACATGCTTGTTATTCTCACTTATAGCGAATGAAAACCTCAAATAACAATGTTATATATGTCTTTGGGGGCATGGAATCAAAATCTGCAATTTCAAATTAGAAATTCATTGATAAGTGATAGTTCTGCAAATTTTTATATTTCGTATAGTGGAAAAAGTGTTCATACAGTAACAATTTTTGCATTATATGACGGTAGATTTTGGTTGTGCTTCAAAGTAGAAGATTCTAAACTGTTCTAGAATATTCTCAGAAACTCTATTGCAACATTCAGTTCAAACTTTAATCATTCTGCAGTTACTGTTCACTGATAACGGTTCTAATAATGGCTAGACGTAAGGAAATGACTTGTGCTCAAAAAGAGCTAATTATTAAGCTATGGAACAATGGGAAAAGTTACAGAAACATCTCCAGTGACAAGACCATACCTTTTTCAACAATTGATTTATTTATTCCAAGATTTAAAAGACGTAATACTGTTGAGAATAAAGGCAGACCCGGTGCTGCCAGGAAGATCTCTTCCAGATTACAAAGAAAGTTGATGTAACAGGTCCAAAATAACCCAATGGCCATCCGACGAGACCTTCAGAATGATCTGAGTTTGTCAGGAGTTAACGTAACTAAGCAAACGATTAGTAATGAACTACGCAGAGACGGTATAAAGTCGCGATCCCCAAGAAAGACACCACTCCTTCTTAAACGGCATAGAGATGCCAGTTTGAAATTTGCGACAGAGCAAAAAGATAAGGAAAATTCTTATTGAGAAAAAAGTCCTTTGGACAGATGAGAGTAAAATTGAGTTGTTCGGTCGCAATTCCCTGAATTATGTATGGAGGAAAGATGGCGAAGCATACGCACTCAAGAACATCATACTAACAGTCAGATTTGGTGGGGGTAGTATCATAGTTTGGAGCTGATTTTAGATGCGAGGTGTTGGTAAACTAGTAATTATAGACCGTAGAATGAATGCAGAAAAATATCAACAAAACCTAAGCGAAAATTTATCGCTTTCTGTAGAGAATCTTGGGCTTCCTCCTGATTGGATCTTCCATCAGGAAAACGATCCCAAGTATACTGCTAAGAGTACGAAGAATTGGCTTGCTAATAACAACGTTAACAATCTTACAATGGCCCAGTCAGTCGCCGGATTTGAATCTAATAGAGAATTTATGGCGGTTTTTGAAAAATAAGATCCACGATAGAGGTCCAACAGACATAAAAAACCCGAAGACAATTACTCAGGAAGAATATGACAAAATACCTACTAAAGTATGCGAATCGTTAATTAAAGACTACAGGAAGAAGGGATTGGTTGCTGTTGAACTTAATAAAGGCTTTGCTACAAAATATTAAAAGGAGAAAACATGTTTTTGTTCTGTTGTACAATCATTTTTAAACCCCTAAAATTTTAAATATTGCTATATTTTCTTAACCATGGAATATTATTTAGTTTTATATGCATACATTTTTAGTATGCAATCTGATACAGTAGATATATTCCCGTTTTGTTAATGTAATATGTTACAAATAAAAATATGAAATATTTTCATGTGTACGATCACTTATTCAACCCCAATGTATGCTAGGATAGAACCGTTGCAAGATGTTTTGGCAATATCTTGATATTGAATCTGCAAGACGACCAGTTCCATATTGCTGTAGTGTTCCAGTTCCAGGTTTTGTTTCTTTGACTGATTTTGATAAAGATGATGACACTATGAATATTGCAGAAGCAATTGATGAAGCTGCCGACAGCAGCCGTAATATCTCTAGTAGTATTTATCATCCGTTTGGGGGAGATTTTCAAATTGCAAAAGTAAAGCTTTTCACAAAAGGAGAACTGAATGACTTGGTTAGAGATCTAGCTTTGTCAAAAGAGGCAGCTGAGATTTTTGGTTCCCGTCTCAGTGAATATTACGTTCTTGACTTTGAAGCTAAGAGAAACGAGAAACTTGTTCATTATTTTAGTGAAGACAATTTTGTCTTTTGCAAAAACATCAAAGGCCTTCATCTGGCAATCGGACTGCCTAAGTACAATTCAGCTGAGTGACGTTTATTTATTGACAGCTCTAAACAAATTTTGAAGTGGGTATTGTTGCACAATGGTAGCAAGTTTGCTTGTGTCTTAATTGGCAATTAAGTGATCTTGAAGGAGCACTGCACAAACGTAAATATTGTTCCACAAAAACTGTGTTATGTAGAACATATGTGGATGATATGTGTGGGTGTTTAAGTGGTTAACTTTTTGTTAGGGCAGCAAGGTGGTTTTACCAAATACCCTTGTTTTCTTTGTTTATGAGATGGCAGAGCCAACGATCAGCACTGGGAAAAGAAAGATTTTCCAATTTGTGAAGAGTTTGTTGTGCGGACGAAAAACGTCAGAAATGAACAGCTGGTTAACTGTGATCGCACCATGCTGTTCCCACTACATATCAAGGTGGGCCTAATGAAACAATTTATCAAATCATTGGATCAGGATGACACACACTTCAGTTATATCTGCTCAGAACTTGCTGGTCTGAGTAATGAGAAACTGAAGGCAGGAATTTTTGATGGGACACAAATAAAATAGAATCTCATTAACGATGACAATTTCGTCTCCCACATGGCTGACATTGAGGCTGCTGCATGGATTATTTTGTCGCAGTTGTCAAAGACATCCGGGGAAAAAATGGAAAATTAGTAATCCCAGGAAATATTCAAAGTGATGTTAAAAATCTTCCGAGCTTTTGGAAGAAGTATGAGTATCAAAATCTGTTTAGTCATTTAGGCAGATTCCCTGAAAACCTCAATGACATAAGCGAAAACAGGGAGGACGATTCCACGAAGACATCAAGACCATGGAGGGACGGTACCAAGGCCAATTGAGCGCCCACATGATGTCCAATTACTGATGGGGGGGATTATGCGTGACTTCCCTCAGATAATAGAGTAAAAAAAGAGAAGCTTTATTCAGATGAAGTAAAGTACAGTGACCTGGACAGCTTATGAAATTGGAAATTTAAGAGATGTTGTATAGCTTAAATTACATATTTTTTAGTTTACTTTTGGTGTGAAATTTGATAGGAAATCATATTTTTATTTTATCATTTTTTATTAATCTCCTGTTATAAATGGGGAAACTATTGGGAAGTATCTGTCTATATTTCTGAGATGAGGTATTATGTACACTATTTATATTATTCGGACTATTGTCTTCATCTTTGTTGCCATATTTATCACAACGTTTCGGCCTTTAAGTACCTGTCTGTATATCTGAGTTGAAGCATTATGTACACTATTTACATTATTCGGAATATTGTCCTCATCTTTGTCTCCATATTTATTAAAACGTTTCGGCTTTTCAGTATCTGTCTATATTTCTGAGATGAGGTATTATGTACACTATTTACATTATTCAGACTATTGTCCTCATCTTTGTTGCCATATTTATTACAACGTTTCGGCCTTTCAGTATCTGTCTATATTTCTGAGATGAGGTATTATGTACAATATTTACATTATTCGGACTATTGTCCTCATCTTTGTCGCCATATTTATTACAACATTTCGGCCGTTGTACCCTCCGACCTTCTTCAGGTGGTTGGAATGTCGAACTGAACCCTTTATTTCGCTCACTGGGGTAGACTGTTCTAGTTCCACGTGCCATGTTTAATGGAGGTCAGTTACCAGTTATCTCCTGTTAATCCCCCTGTCCAAGTGCTCCACTGCCTTAACCGTATACTGAACTCACGCTCTTTGGTTTCAACCACCTGAAGAAGACTGGAGCGTACAACGACCGAAACGTTGTAATGAATATGGAGAAAAAGATGAGGACAATAGTCCGAATAATGTAAATAGTCTACTAGATTGTTAAAAACTAGAGCCAATTGGACAAAGCCAATTTTCTTCACAAATTCAGCGACTTCAATATACCTCAGAAACAATCTCACCTAATATGCCAAAAATATTTTGTTGCTTAATTTAATTAAGCAGCTCCCACAATCAGTTAACCCCAGGTTACATAACAATTTTTCCAGAAAAGACAATAAGGATTATGAAAAAAAATTCAAAGTATATTATAAACAACACTTGCATACACACAACACAATAAAAGCCGACAGAAAAAGAAACTATGGTTAAACGTACCGTACAACAAAATCTAAATAAAAACGTAGAAAAAATATACATTAAACTCATACACAAACGCTCACTGGGGTAGACTGTTCTAGTTCCACGTGTCATGTTTAATGGATGTTAGTTATCAATTATCTCCTGTTAATATCCCTCTCCAAGTTCTCCACAGCCTTAACCGGGTATTGAACTCACACTTTTTGGATCCTGTCACTGGATCTAACCAATCTGTGTCCTGTCCCATGTTGTCCAGTGAGCGAAATAAAGGGTTCAGTTCGACATTCCAACCACCTGAAGAAGGCCGGAGCGTACAACGGCTGAAACGTTGTAATAAATATGGCGACAAAAATGAGGAAAATAGTCCGAATAATGTAAACAGTGTACATATTACATCATCTCAGCAATATAGACAAATAATCACTTAACCCTTTTCAAATTGTTTGACAGTAAACAAAGTTTTAATTCCCGATTACAGCCAGTAAAAGATTGCTGTGTTCATAGGTGATTCTATTAAAATTTAATTTTACTGTCTGTACTCGGGAATTAAAAATGTGTCTACCTCTAGTCAACTTACCAGTTGTATTAGGAGAAATAAAAACCTTGAAAATGGCGAATATAAAAACCGAAAGCACTCGTAGCAAACAAATATTTTGGCAAATTCTACACACAGTAAGTTTAGCGTTGCCCCTCAGACCAGACACCATGTTCGTTTTCAGGGTGCATCTTCTTCCAGTCAAACGCTTGTGACTTAAAAAATAACCCTTAAAAGTAATACATTAACAATAATATTAAAGTTATTAAATTTATTATAATATTTAATATTATAATAACATACTAATATACTAATATTACTATATAATAATATTATAATAATATTAATAATCCTTAAGCCAGATCGTTACCCACGAATTAAAACCATGAGAATTTATAGCAGTAAACAGATTTTAGTCTCGGGTTGTAACCTACTGCTATCGACGAGCGAGGCAGAGATGAAGCGTAGTGAAAGGTGAACTGTCTAATCTTTCCTTTCCTGTCGATGCCTCACTGAATTTTTAGTGGGTAGGGGCCACACACTTATAGAGAAAAAAAATGTTCTTTGTCTTGTCTAAATAGTAATTTACCATCATTCAATAACAGCTGCCTACCATAGTGTTATATAGGAATAAAGTGTCGCTGCCGACACTGGTGTTCGAACACGAATCACCAGTGAGCAAACACAGGCGATTCCATTTCGAATAAGTAGATCACGTGATAGTAAAGGAAATATATATATGGGAATTAGCGTGACGCCTAATTGATCACTATTTCTATTCTTTCCTTTATTACTGTACGAATCAGTCAATCTAGTCTATCCTCTATTACTATACGGATAGCTATTCTCTAACTATTTCTCTATACTGAACACTATACGGATTACTATTCGCTGGTTACTTTTCGAGTGAGTATCATCGAGTAAGTGCTATTAGTGCGAGTGTTATTCTAAGGCGCCTGTGACCAGTATTGTTCACCGGAGGTTATTATAATTGTATCTGCGATTTCAAGGTCTCTACTACAACGAGCATTACGAAAGTGACAACGAGTATTCGTTGACATTACAAAAGTGGCAAAGAGTGTTCGTTGACATCATAAAACAGTCTTTATGAGAACCACTTCTCTTAGATGATTGTCATAAGGGCAAATAAGTATCTTAAATAATTTTTACAGCTGTTTTCCATTTAACAAGATATCAGTGCAAAAAGAAAGCTCTTGTTTGAAAAGTCAAAAGTCAAGTCTCATACATGATACACGTTTGGGCGATCATGTCTCATTTGATTCATGATTGACTAGGTAGACTTCCCGCAGTAGGCGGCCATTTCTTTCTGCAGTAGACTGGTTGACAACCAAGGCTATATGAACCAATCTTTTCTAGTATTCAGTCCATAGCTGGAGGAAGAAAATATTATATTCAATGGCTATTCCAAAGATATTTGCACGTAAGTGAATGTAACGAACCTAACTGAAATTCGAACACGGCTTCCCGGTTTCGCATTCCGAGACTTTAGCCATTACACCAGACTTTATAACCATCAGACAAGGAAAGCACAATAAAAACATACATTGTCACACATTTCTATTTAAACGTGTAATAGAAATAGATTGATGTTCTAGTCTTGGGTATGACGATAAACTATATCCGGCAGCAAGGCCTCTGATTGTGATGTTTTGAGGAGCGTAGAATTGCTGTTGTTCCCCGGTCCATCATGACTCGGGGCGGTGGCACCTGTTACAGTCAAAGCTATGGGAAATAGTGGGCCCCCAACGAAAATCCATTCATCCATTTTCAGAATCTAATGCCCGTATGATGCCAGGAATTTTATATGTTTACAACTATCAGCGCAAAATCTTCATCTAATTCGGCGATTCGAACAAGATCGTAAACATACTTCTAAATTAGTGACTGCCTAGCTTCAGAAAATGAGGATTACAGTTCGGCCATGGCCGTCAATGAGTCCTGACTTGATGAATCCTATTGAAAATCTATGGCAAGAATTGAAAGCGTCGGTCACCAAAAAACCTTCAGGAATTAGAACGTGTACCCAGTGAAGAACGGAAGAAAATCCCCAAAAAGACTCGGACTTGATCAAATCTCATCAAAAAACTTTAGAAAACGGTTGCTGCAAATTATATCGATGAGAACTCATGCTATTGTCTATTAATATTGCGAAAGTTTTTCAGGTTTTTTCTCTTTTTTCATACTGTACGTATAATTTTACCTTTTCCTATATTGCGTAATTTATCTGTCAAATTTGTTGTATTTAACCTATTGCTCTGAAAATTAAGTTTTATATTACTTTTGTTTTGTGCTTATTAACATATAAAAAAACTGGCTTCTCACGTCAATTAGATTCTGAGAAATGGATAAACATATTCCAAATTGATGAGCCCATGAATAATTTCGTCGTTGACTGTATATATAGCAAAATGACAAATAATACATTTTAAAGCAAAAAATAAACAACAATAAATTTTATTTGGAATTGAAGACATAGAATTGTATTCAATATATATTTAATTGAAGCTATAAAATTTTGTTCAAAATATTTAGATTTCGGCATTAAATAACCCATAGAGACGTTTATATGCCGCTCAACAAAATCAACCAAACGAACAACATCATGGTCACATTCACATCTCTATGTGGTTTGGGCGTTTCTACGTGGTCCAAGTTAACAGGCTAGATCAATTACAAATGAGAAGTGAATTAGATGCATAAGGTTTCTTCATAATTTCGGCTGTTTGCCACTTCTAAGTTGCGCTTAGTAAATCTCTGTATGAGGATGCTTTAATAAATATGCAATTTGACACAAAATTTTCGGTTAAATTTAAGGTGAAATTTACACCGAATCATATCTGATATCTAGGATTCATTTTCATCACGGAATTAAGTGCATTGACAAGGGCGTACATAATGCTGAAAATAAATGTACAAAATAACTATTTTCTTTTTATGATCTGTGGAGTTAATGACGTCTGTCTGTTTATCTCTCTATCTATCCACCTACCTACCTACCTACCTACACACACACACACACACACACGCACACACACACACACATATATATATATATATATATATATATATATATATATATATATATATATATATATATATATATATATGTCCGTGTTCTGAAACGATTGCTTTGATAATGTGTGAATGTATTCATTTTTTTTTCTTTTATTTCCATTTCTTTTTGTCTAAATTCACGCTAATGAATAATAACCCACAATTCTTGAAGAAGGACATAGCTAATTTAATTAATCTTCATCTTCTGCCCGTCCACATTTAGGTGGGGAGAAAGACAGCGGGGGAGTGGTGGTGGGGGTAGATGGGCGGGGGGTGTAAACACGAATGTTGACGAAGTGATAAACTTGGATATAGAGGGAAAGAGCGGGCGGGTATTGAAAATCAAGATGGAGGCAAGAAACATTAACAATAAGTAAATAAATATAAAGAAACGTAAACAAGGGGAAATTTGAAAATAAAACAACCAATAAAATAGATTAAAAATGTGAACAGGAATAAAATTAAAAACAATTAAGAAAAGAAAATAATTAAAAATGTATACAGATAGTAAGCTTCTTTTATTATGCAAATTACAAACTAGTTAATCACATCGGAATTAAAGTTTTTCAATTTTTCCTAGTATTGGTGTTTACAATGGTGGGAAATGGTATAAGTGGCATGTAATGGTATGGACAGAAAGAGACGATATGGCAAGTGGGGTGTGAATGGGACCTGTGTCGGGTGTGACGTGTGTAGAAATGGAAGTATGACATCGAATAGCGCACAACTAATGACGAACGTTAAAAAAAAGTAGAAATGGTCAACTAATGAGAGAGAAGCAAAGAAAAAAAGGGAGGGGAAAATTAAATGAACTTAAGTGCGACATGAGCTGAAAGAAATTTATAAACAATTTAAAATATTTCAAAATAGACAAACATGCATATATATATATATATATATATATATATATATATATATATATATATATATATATATGTATATATATATAGTCAAAACTACTATTTGGCTATAGTTAAATCAAGAATTCGAAGGTATTTCGACACGAGTATAGTTACCTATATATATATATATATATATATATATATATATATATATATATATATATATGTATATATATATAGTCAAAACTACTATTTGGCTATAGTTAAATCAAGAATTCGAAGGTATTTCGACACGAGTATAGTTACCTATATATATATATATATATATATATATATATATATATATATATATATATATATATATATATACATATATATATATATATATATATATATATATATATGTATATATATATATATATATATATATATATATATATGTATATATATATATATATATATATATATATATATATATATATATATATATATATATATAGTTCGATTGATGTGAGTTTGTGACCCTGGGTTTCACGCTCTCTGTGTTCGTCAGACAAATATATACAGATTCAGACAAATATATAAAGAGTCAGACAAATATATATAAAGTTTGTCTGACGATCGCAGAGAGCGTGAAACCCAGGGTCACAAACTCACATCAATCCAACTAAATATGTTAGCTCTATCACTGATATTGAGCGCTTTCCAATAAGTACCACGCATATAATATATATATATATAAATTGCATATATATAAATTGCATATATATATATATATATATATATATATATTGCATATATATCAATTGCATAATTATATATATATATATATATATATATATATTTATATATATATATATATATATATATATATATATATATATATATACACATTTTACATTTTGTATGTGTGTGCATACGTTTGTCAGTATCTCTGTTTGTATGTAAATGACCTTACATTCCATAGCGAGGTCAAAGCAATCCAGACTAGCTCCTAAATAATACAGTGCCTTTAAAATATCTACGCATGTGAAAAATGTTCTACTTTTAATTTTATTTTTCGGCGAGAACGGACAGAGGAATGTCCCAAAATGGAATCTTTTTGCATTTTTCTCGTCATGCTTCTATTTGGTCTAATGGCCAAGAAATATAAAACAGTAATAGTACCAACAACAACAACAACAATAACAATAATAATAATAATAATAATAATAATTATTATTATTATTATTATTTCTATTATTATTATTATTATTATTATTATTATTATTATTATTATTATTTGTGTATATTATATTTCCTGTTTTGTATCCGGGTCCAAACTATAGTCCTTAGGCCCTAGAGGTGAATTGTTATTTAATTGATAGCACTTTTCTTAGTATATGGGATGTTCCTAGTAGGGCGATATTCTGGGCAACCTGTATGTTGATTTTACCTGGGAAACTGATAGTAAAATTGTCCATTCCTTTTCTCACGAGGCGCCGAACTCTGATTACTATGTGTACAGTCACAGTCTTCATTCCCCACATCCTGCGATCTCCAGGTGCTTGCATTTGGACCATTTCCCGATAATTTTCATGTAGGTGTTTCTCTTAGATGGTACTACTATGCCATTAAGCATAACCTTACTGAATTTCTAGTCTTTTCTTCTATGATAATATCAAGTCTGTTGGCTTTTATTTCCTTGTCAGTTTGAATTCGCATGTCCCAGAGGATAGTTACATCGTTATTTTGGGTAACTCTGTCACTGCCTGGTTTCGATTTTGTGCTTGTTGCATATCTTCCAGTGCACATATGTTGCTACCTTGTTATGTCTGTGGGTAGATTCATTTTTTGCCAGTTCCGGACACCCTGAGATAATATGGTCAACAGTTTAATCTAGATACCTCCATTTTTTCAGCATAAGTTTTCGATAGCTAAGGTTTAACCTGAATTTAAAAAAATGAAAAAGCATTCTTGAAGATTTCATTTTAGCTTTAATCGAAAGCTAAATGATTAATTTTATTATTTCTAGTAAATAAAATATTCTGGTGTATTTCAGCTAGAAATTGTATAGATTGGAATGTCAAATATTTGCGTGATTTTTAAATTTTTTTTAAAAGCCATCATTTCCTTTATTTTAAGAAATTTGAAAACAAAACAAAATTATCAGTTTTAAAAATCTTCCAAATAATATATATATATTTCTGACGAGTTATTTGTGTAAAATTAGCAAATTTGAAGTTAAATTAATCTGATTTGTAATAAATATTACTTACTTATACCATAAAAAATAATATACACGCATTTCTTAAATATTGGTCCTATTTTTCTGAGCCGATAATTGATGTATTCAGAAGTTACGAGGCGATGACAGCTAATATGGATGACCAGAATTGACACTAATTTACGAAATCTAATTTAAAAATTATCACGTTGATCTGGAAACTTTTTTTAAGATTAAAATATTCTTTAATCATTACTAATAAATAAACTTTTAGCATAAGCTAAAAAACATTTTTTATATTTTCTTCAATCCAAAAATTGTGAAAGCTGTTGAAAAGAAAACTTTTAAAAATTAATAAAAAGAATGAGAAAACTGATTTCAAATATGAATGAAATAAAGTTTTAAAATAATTTAAATTTATTAAACATTATTTTTAAAATTAAATTAAACATATTTATCAAATAACTGTCATTAAAATGAATAAGCTGAAAAAAGTAAAAAAAAAATTCTAACAAACAATGTTTTTGTTTCTTAAGTTAAAGTTAAAAAATATTCAATTATAGTGAATAATATAAGTACATAATATAAAGAAATATATATAGCGAAATAGTAAGTGAAAAAAGTAAAACTTACTTTAAATTTTAAACTTTTAAAGCTGAAGAGATTGGGTTGAAAACCTGTTGAAACGTAAATACTAATGAACGAATTGCAGACGAGCGAATGTCTCTGTAAAGGAACAAAACTGTTAGATAACCTGGCTTTTTCATAATAATGACATGTTTAGCCTACCATAGATGAAAAAAGGGAACGAATTAAGTAAAAAAAATAATAATTATAATTTTAAAAATAAAATGAAAAACTAAGTTTATTAATCTTTTCAATTTTGGATTCGTAAATTTCGTTTTCACTTAATTACAATTTCACATCCAGGAAATAGCGCAATAGCAGAATTTTAAACGATTTTTAAACTATTATAAATTATTATAATTAAAATTTTTAAAAAATTCATTTCGTGAAATTTCATGAAATTAAGTAAGTGGTGGGTAGCATATGTAAAAACATATTTTTTACCAAAATATTCTAAAAAAAAATAATTTACTTCATGTGTGAATAGGTCCTTAAAGGTTCATTAAAATCCGGCAAATATTTGATTTTTGCAAGATTTTCCAAATCAATGTGTTTTCACCGGAAAAAGTGATTGCAATTATTACGCCCGCCCACAATGATGTAAACAAAATTTTGAACTCGTTAGAAAGGATTAAATAATTTCACAAAATAATCACAAATACTTGGTCTTTCATCTTAATAATAACATAAACATTTTATCGATAAAAGGTTGGTTTTTATTAAGTGTGTGGCCTTTTTCATTAAACTATGCTGTTTTTTCAAGGCAAAAGTGGTAGTGCTTTGTTTCATCATATCTCCTGTAGATCCTGCATTTCGGTTTAGTTCCATCCTTGATTATATGACAGTGACAGGATCTTGTTGCGTGGCTTTGGTCCTGAGCTGCAATAATTAGGCATTGTATCTCAGCATTCAACCTGGTGCTCCTCAGCCACTGATGTGTTTTCTGCTGGTCCACATCTACTTCTTTCGTTCTTTATCATTATTATTATTATTATTATTATTATTATTATTATTATTATGACAATATCGAATTTCTTTCATCAGCCCATTATACCTACAGCCTATCTCTCTGTCTTTCTCTCTCTCTTTCTCTTTATATATATATATAGCTCTTGAAAATACATTTTAATTAAGCACTGTTGAGTGATAAGCTAATTCTATAAACAACAGCCACCTGCACTAATGCAAAGCTCTTCAGTAAAATGAATGGAGCACTTTGGCTGATTGGCATTTGTTTACTTTTGTAAAAACAATACGCTAGATTTAGTTGTGTAACTCTACCGAGTTAAGATAACTCTGGCTGACACCAAATTAGTTGTGTTTCAATCCTGGCCTGAGGCATTCGGAAGTCTAGTCGCACTGAGGAGCTGTGATACAGCGAAACATACCTGCATATATATATATATATGCAGGGTGACCCAAAAAAACGGGAATTTTTTAAGTGCGTATTGCCAGACATGAGACCTTGAGCAAGTAAACAGTTCGCCATTTTCGTAACGAGAATGAAATTCACAGTATCCCAGCTGAGATGTTGCAGCAGTCAATGAGGAATCTCAACAGCAGATTTCAAGAATGCATTTGTACAGGAGGACGCCATCTACAGGACGTAATTTAAAAAAAATGAAAATTCCATCATTGTTTCTTAAATGGCATGTTTTATGGTTTCAATTACTATGAATTAAATATTTTTTTCTTCCATCATTCTTGGTTTTATTGGATTCCCGTTTTTTGTGTTCACCCTATATATATATATATATATATATATATATATATATATACTTGATTAAATAAATTAAAGATATTATGTTTGCTTATTTGTAGCATATTCCTTTCATATTCACGAATATTTTCCGTGTATTACTATGCTATAGATAGACGTATGATGAATAGAATAAAATAGATAGATAATGAATAGAATGAGATAGATAGATAGATATATAGAATAACGAATAGAATGATAGAGATAGATATATAGATAGACAAAGAAACAATGAATAGAATGAAATAGATAGATAGATAGATAGATAGATAGATAGATAGATAGATAGATAGAATAACGAATAGAATGATAGAGATAGCTATATAGATAGACAAACAGATAATGAAGAGAATGAGATAGATAGATAGATAGATAGATAGATAGATAGATAGATAGATAGATAGATAGATAGATAGATAGATAAACAGAATGATATAGATAGATCTCTAGATAGACATATGATGAATAGAATAAAATAGATAATGAACAGATAATGAATCGATAGATAAATAGAATAATGAACAGAATGGAATAGATAGATACATAGATTATTTTAACCTTATTGTAAAGAGAGAGTAATGTATTTTAAAGGAGCCAATCTAAATCATATTTTGATAAGATTAACCTTTGTCCGTACCGACCTGTACTGCCACGCTGATGAGGCCGAATCACACAAAAATTAATGTCACATCCTGTGGGCATGTTTCCCCGTTCTTTCATTAAGTCGATATCGTTGGCTTGATTAACAAGGCGTAACCTAAGGATTGCCCCGGGTACACCTCCTTTCCATTGTTCTTGGCCTTCAACATCATTTTCAAAAAGAAAAACATTCAACCACGTTTGGATCTCTGTCGCTTTTTGGCGCGAATGTCGACATCCGCATATATGCGTAAAAAACAAAAAAAGGAATGCTAAGTTTGAAATCAAGGCAAATATCACAAATTAAAAAAAAAAAGTCAAACATATGCTGAGTGCTAGATTTTTTTTCCCAGCGAAATAAGAGTTTTCAAATGTGTAAAGAGTGCTGGAAATTTCTGCATACACCCAATAAAAAGACCGGTTGGAAATAAATGCATGTGTGTTCACACATAGAGACACACAGACAGATACATTCATAATGGCTGTCGGCTCATTAACTGGGTTTTACAATTCCTAACACATTAACATATAAATTATGACAACGAATGTATTGATAAGTTACAACGTTATACTAAATTTATACTAAATTGTATGTGTTATAAAACTATATTTATTAACACAGATATTACAAAAATATGTTTATTTGAATAAAATAATAAAACAAATTAGTTTCTATACATTTAAACATGTTAAAAATTATAAATGAAATATGAATGATTATATTACAATGTATAAACAACGAAAACAATCAGTGAAATATGTACAATCATTTCAGCCCATGAAAGGCAATAAAGCCACTAAGGTTTACTGACTGTGAAAGAACATGAGACAAATAAAACATTATTAATGAAAAAGAACAATGAAAGAATAGGAATTAAGCTGACAGACGATAACCATTGCATTTAAATTTTTGAAGAACTAATTTGGCTGGATAGCAAAGAGCCGGAAGAGTGTTCCACAAGCGAGAAGTGTGAGAAAAGAAACTGTTAGCATAGAACTTACGGTTACATCAAATTAATCCGGAGCTAACTTTATGCGTCTATATTTCTGAGATGAGTTATTGTAATTATTTAAACTATTTATATTTTCGGACTGTTGTCCTCATCTTTGTCGTCATATTTCTGATATTTCGGCCTTTGTGCGCTCCGACTTTATTCAGGTGATTAGAATTTCGAATTGAACACTTTATTTCGTCGACCAGGCTAGATTGTTCTAGTTCCACGTGCCATCTCTCTTTCTTAAAATGAAATCTTCTGTTTTTGCTTCTTCAGGTGATTGGAATTTACGATTCACTCAGCAATAATAACCAGAGTTTGGTGTCGTCAATTCAAAAAATAAGAAAGTGTAAATAAATCCTCTGCATGAAAATCACTACCAGTATATGTTAATGTTAATAGCGTAAATAATCAACGGACTTTATTGTAAATTAAGAATGATATTCACACATGATGGCTGTCGTCTCTTTCGGCGAGTATGACCATGGCTGACGAGTTTTATTTATGGTTTTAGTTGTTACGAGAAGAAAAATGGCTCTTGAGGCCACAAAGTGACTTGCAATGGTCATTGCGGAAGCGACAAATTAGATTGCTCTGTACAGAGACTGGCCTAGTTTGTAATTTCTTTTCAGCTTGTAACGGGTGAGATCAGAGTGGTTTTCTGCAGGTTTCCTGACACATCCAGCATGTCAAATTATCCCCAGGAAAGTATTGATCATAATTTGGCAAATACATACATTAATGCTGATGTGTATAATTGAATCTTTTAATTATAATATTAATTATTTTTGGCACTTCATTTTATTTCTATCTGCATTTTACGCACTTTGGTGCAAACTTTTGCAAAGTACACACATCTCAGTAAAAGCTGCATATTTACTTTGCAGAAGGAATTTCCTAAAAATGTCACACTTTTTGAAAGTTCCGTCTTTGTCTACTGTTAATACTACTAATACTACTAATGACAGCCAACGTATGACGGGAAATAAGTAAAGAGGAATTATACATTTCTCTAATTATTTTAGTCATTGAATTGACACATCAGTCCTAATTGGACATTAAGTGACAGTAAATTTCCAAATATTTCAACACTTTACTCAGTAATCATATTTTACTATTTCTATCGTCCGGATGGTTTCATTGGGAAGATCCATTTTTTATCATTTTTCTGGTAAGAACAATAGCATCACAGATCATCATCTTGATTACGAATAATCTTTTTTGTTCTGCAAGCCTGGATTGATTAATTTTGCACAATTCTCAATAGATTATCGTTCATACCCAATCACATGTAATGTAATATTACTACTAGTATTATTGGGAAATACGCGTACATTGATAGCAATATCATGACTGTTTTAAAAGATCGAATGATTTGTTTGTTTTTTACGGCTTATCAATCCTTTGTGGGTGATATAAAGATGATATATTTTGGAATCCAAGAGGGATGCTTTTTTACGCGTGGATATGATATTAACAATCTTTTGGAAGATAATCAAGTATTCTTTCAAATACTGCTATTTGATCCATAGCTTGAGGAGAAAATATATTGATACATTTCTCAAGGTTATTTCTGTCTAAATGAACTATTTTGAAAGAGACAACATTTATAATATTTCAATGAATAAGGCTCTTTAAGGCGAACCTTTTGAAATCTATGTCCTAAAAGCAGATATAAGACATGTATTTAGCATTATATTTATTTTATGACACTTCCTATATATATACATACACTCTTACAGACACACACACACACACGCGCATATATATATATATATATATATATATATATATATATATATATATATATGATAAAATCTGTCATAAAGCAGGCATAAGACATGTTTTTATCATTAGATTTATTTTATGACACTTCGTAGATATACATACACTCTTACAAACACACACACAAACACATACGCACACACACACACACACACACACACACACACACACACACATATATATATATATATATATATATATATATGAAAGCAGGCATAAGACATGTTTTTATCATTAGGTTTATATTATGAAACTTATACATAGTCTTACATTCACGCATATACACACACATATTATATATATATATATACTGTTTCATGCTAGATGCAATCGTCAGGCAAGACGATTGCATCTAGCATGAAACAGACTGTCGCCTCTAAGTGTTGACTTCTATGTTCACTTTTATATTTACACCCGCTCTATCTCTGATATTGAGCACTTTATCCCATAAATATAGCACATCTTAAGACTATATTTCTTCATATATATATATATATATATATATATATATATATATATATATATATATATATATTTTGTTCACCCCTAAAACTAGGCCCAAGTGCCACGGTAGAAGGTTACTGAAAGAAATGCAATTTATACGGAAATGTAGATACAAAGTGCGATGGGTAAATTGTCGCCATTTAAAATTTTTAATTTTGTGTCTGCGCGTTTATTTGTTTTTGACTTTGTCGAGTGCACAGTGTCGTAGGTTCAGTTGGGCACCGTCTGTGAGAAGAAAAAAAGCACCATGACGCAATTCACTGCGTTAGAAATTTGGAAACGGCATTCTGGACTGTTTGAAATACGCGCTGATAGCGCCATTATGAACATTTCAAAGTGTTTGAGTTCCAATCTGAGGACAATGCAGAGGATAAGGAAAGGGTTGGATGAGTCTAATGGTGATTAGAAAAGCAGCTCGGAATCATTTTGATGGGAAAAATAAATTCCGAATTTGTTGGTGAGGGCCCCAGACTTAATACGGGGAGACCTACATCAAGTACCTTAAGGAAGTAGCGCTGCTCTGGTTCAAGAGGGTGAAGACTGGAAGACCCATGTCACTCAAGCAAGCAAACCCACTCATGTCCGTCAGGCAATTTCTGCGACCACATCACCCCTTATATTTGACTACCTAACACCCAAGACTGCGATCCCCTTGGTTATTATGTGTGGGGTGCAGCTGAGCGAGAGACTAATAAATCTTTTAACACCAAAGGTGAACAAGAGGCAAGGATTAAGGCAGCATTTACAACTTAAACAAGGAGACCATCCAAAAGAGTTTCAGGAGACTCCGTAGTCGTCTGGAGGCCGTGGTTGAAGCCAATGGCGATTTTATTGAGTAAATGTACTTTTTAGCATGTCAAGATATTTTTGGTTAATGCTAGTAAATATATCTGTTAAAATGAGATGTGAGTTTTATTTTCACTTCTGCGTAATTGAGACGACAATTTTACCCATCGTACTCTGTCGATGACGGTTGGTTGTAAACCTGAAGAGTTTTAAAATGTAGGGATCGAAGAAGTTTGATCCAGAAAGTAACAGTTCTGCTAAAGAAGCCATTTTAGTTGAACTTCCTCCTTACTAATGGAATACGAAGGCAATGATAATTTGTTACCGCCGTGTACGTGGAATCGCGGATCCTAGCTGTGAATGTCTGAACTGATGGAACTAAGAAATACTTTAGCCATAGAGTACTAGTATTATTGACATTATTCGGTCTGTTATCTTCGTCTTCATTGCCATATTCACAACGTTTCGGCCGTTGTACGCTCCGGCCTTCTTCAGGTGATTGGAAATTTTCTTCAGTAATCTATCTATATCTCTGAGATGAGGTATTATGATTACTTGCATTATTTACATTATTCGGACTGTTATCCTCATCTTCATTGCCATATTCACAACGATCAGTCGTACGCTCTGGTCTTCAGGTAATTGAAAATTAGAAGCGAACCCTCTATTTCGTTCATCGGAGTAGATTCTTCTAGTTCCACATGACATATCGCTTACGGATATCTCAGTTATTTCCCTTTAATTCAACTCTCCAAGTTTTGGTTCACCAGTGCTGTGGCCTGGTATTGAACTCACGACCCTTTACGTCTAATCACTGGATCTAACCACGGGGCCATGAATCCTCAAGAATTAGACCCAAAGAATTGTGATTTCAATATTAGGTCATACCTGTGGTGAATCAAAACCTTGGAGAGTTAGTTAAAGGGAAAGATATCTGGAAGAGGCATGGCACGTGGAACTAGAAAAAATATTTCCCTGTGAATGAAATAAAGAGTTCGGTTCGAAATTCAAATCATCTGTGGAAGGCCGGAGCGCATAGCGGCCGAAATGCCGTGAATATGGTAATGAAGTTCAGGATAACAGTCAGAATAATGTAAATAATACTAGTAATCATAATACTTCATCTCAGAGATATAGACAGATAGTGATAGAGTAGTCGGGGGCTAGCAATATTGCCTCTGTAAGAAAGAGATTGCAGCGTGGAACATAATTCATCTCCTGCATGGCCGCATAAAGCTTCGGGAGTTTATCAAGGATGGAAAGCGAAGATTAGAAAGTTGTAGTTTTTGGTCTGATCTGACTTTTATAAAGATAGACCATGGCCGGAGGATTTAGATAGTTTCTGGGGCGCTGTAAGAAGCCAATGGTTTCTACAGTTTCTTTAGCAATGTTTCTTATATACAAGTTCTACTTGGATTCTGTGGTGAGCTAAATTACCAAGAGACAGGAACATTATTAAGAATCCGAGCGTTCATCATGACCGTCAGCTTTATGATGATGACACTTTACACGACTGGTTTTAGAGGCATTGGATGATACAAGTCTGTTTGTCCCACAATGAACTGTAAGGGTAAGGCCATGGGGAGATCGGCTGCCATGATCTGGTATGAAGTGAAAGCGAGAGAGAAGGGTGATTCGAATGCAAAACAAAGTGAGACAAGTCTTGATGCCTTGATATCAATAGACAATAAAATATTACACGACTGGTAGGAAGGGAAAATGTAAAATCGCGATGCATTAAATTTCTTTTACTAATATTTAATCAATAGAAGGCATGAGAGCCACACAAGTTAGAGGGTTATTTATGATTATTTATGAGCGTAAGAAAAGAGGTAAGAAATGTAGTTTATGATGTTATGTAGGAGAGAGGTTAAGTTTGTAGTGATTGGGAAAATATCCTATGGCGAGTCTGCTTCACAAAGCAGTAGTTCTTTAGTTGAAGCCGTCTGAGTGTAGCTTCCTCCTTGCTAATGGAATACGAAAGAATGTGGTTTTTTTTCTCAATGTACGTGATGTGGCGAGTATTTATAAAGAGATAGAATAAAAGTATGATACTGTTGTGGAGTTATTTCCTTAGTGGAAACTGTATTCGGACTAAATGCGTCCTAAATAGGTTAAACGTACAGACACGTTAGGAACTTGTAATAAAGTGTTACGCAGAGTAATCGAGTTGTGGTCGCTGACTACTTCTCCTCCCGACTACTACTGACTCCTACTTATAATAGATGGGAGAGTCTATTATCTAGACAAGGTGTCTTTACTATAACACCCCCCTCCTAAAAATTTACTCCGTAAAAGTTTTGTTAATTTTTTTATTTTATTTTATTTTATTTCTTTACAGAAAAAGAAAAAAAAAAAAACTTCATTTTTTTAGCAACATCGTAGCGTATCTCCTACGTTTTAGATCCATTTTTAAATGATCAGTTGTCTTTCTTTTTCTCTTGGATCGGCGTACTTCAGGTAACATCGTTGCCGGCGCTGGTACATCAAACGTATCAAAAATCACCTCCATAGGTGTTTCTTCAACTGGAGCGCTGTCAACCACGTCTGAAGAGCGTCGTCTGATCTGGTTAATGTGCCGTCTGCATGTGTATTTTTCACCTTTCACGAAGTACATCATGTTGCCAATCCGCTTTTCTATTTTTCCAATCTCCCAGAATGATTTATTCTGTTTATATACTTTAAAGTATACTTTTTCACCAGGATTGTATTTATTTACTTGAATAAATGTTTCTGTACCTGGCTTTGTCTTTTTTGGTAATAATTTGTCAAATACAGATCTTACCCGACGTGCAAACATCACCTCGGCTGGCGATTGTGAGGCTGGTGTTGCGTTATTTGGAGTAAGTCTGTATACCTGTAGAAACTTCTGTAGGGCTTCATCTGCAGGTATTTCCCTAGCTTTCTTTAAAGCTCTTTTAAGGGTGTCCACAAATTTTTCATCTAACCCATTTGATCTTGGGCGATATGGAGCTGTGGTAACATGTTCGACATTGTATTCCTTGCAGAAATCTTTAAATTGTTTCGACGTAAATTGACTTCCGTTGTCCGTCACAATTGTGTCTACTACACCAAACCTTGCGAACAATTCCAGCAGGAAGTTTTTCGTACATTGCGTCGTCGGTTTTCTTATCCTTTGTATCTCAGGCCATTTTGAGAAACTATCCACTACTATGATGTAATGGTATCCATTCAGTGGACCTGCAAAATCCACATGCAACCTTGCTGAAGTTATAATTTAGCAATATTGTAGCCCATCTTTGTAGTCGGTTTGCTGTATGCTTCGGCAAACCCTTTTTCGATCCAAAAATCGAAATTAGAGGCTTATGATCGGTTTGTAGCTTAAAATGTCGACCGTGGAGAAAACGGTGAAATTTCGCTACTGCAAATATTATTTCTAGCGCGTCTTTCTCTATCTGAAAGTAATTCTTCTCAGCCGGAAGTAGTGCTCTAGAAGCATGAGCAATTGGTTTTACTTGACCATCTGTCATTTTGTGTAAAATACACGCTCCTACACCATAGCACTTGCGTCGCAAGCTACTATGATTTTTAAATCCGGATTGTAATGTGTTAAAAATAATTCCGAGGTTAAAACTTCCTTTATCTTGTCAAATGCTTTCTGGCATTCATTAGTCCACTTCCAGGGTTTTCCTTTCTTCAATAGTTCATTTAATGGTTTCCGCAGATCATACATTTTAGGGATGTATATTTGCTAATAATTAGCTAATCCCAAAAAACTTTGTAATGTGGTAATATCATTCGGAGCCGGCATGTATTTTATAGCCGCTGCTCGCTCTGGGTCTGGCCTTCTACCATTCTTATCGATAATCTGCCCCAGATATTTTACTTTGTCCATAAAAAACTCGCATTTACTTTCCTTGAGTTTAAATCCAAAATCCTGTATTCTGGGAACTACTGCATTGACATGTTTCATGTGTTCTGCAATACTTGTACTTCTCATGAGGATGTTGTCCAGATATGCTACAGCAAAATACAGACCACCCAACACCGAATCCATTACTCGTTGGAAAATGGCGGGAGTGACCTTAATCCCAAAAGGTAGTCTGTTAAATTTATACAGACCCCGATGTGTGTTAATACACAAACGTTTAGACGTTTCTTCTTCTACCGGTATTTGCAGATATGCATCGCTGAGGTCTATTTTCGAAAATACTGTGCCTCCATTAAGCTTTGCAAATATTTCTTCCGCTGTTGGTAGAGGATAATTATAGTCTTTGAGTGCCGCGTTTAAGCCCGTCGAAAAATCCGCACAAACACGAATGTCTTTAGACTTTTTTTCACGTATACCGTCGGAGCTGCCCAATCACTGTAGTCAACTTTTTTGAGTACACCGGATTTCTCTAGTCTGTCCAATTTTTTATCAATCTGTTCTATTGAGGCAAACGGAACACTTCTTTTCTTTTTGAATACCGCCTGAGCGTTTTCTTTTAAAAATAATTTTGCCTCCATCTTGGTACACGTTCCCAAACCCGGAAAAAAAAACAGTAGGAAATGTTTCCTTAAGTTTCTTTATTACTTTTTGGGCCTCGGAGTTTAAACTTTCTACCTTGTAACAGAAAGAATTTATCGGTAGATCCCATAACTGAAATTCTGTTATCCAATTCGTACCAAGTAAGTTCGTGGTATTTTCCATGACAAATAGTTTAACTTTTCGCGTTTTTTTATTTAACGTGACGTTTGTAACAAGTTCTCCAATAAATTGTATTTTTTCTCCCGTCACTGTCTTCGCGATTTTCTTTGTCTTCATTAAAGTTGGTTTCCCCAACTTCTTCGACGTATGCAAATTTATGATAGAGAGATCCGAACCAGTGTCAAGTTGCATTTTTATTTTTTTATTATTTATTTCGACGGTAACAAATTTTCTAGTTATTTCATCGTTTACCTCGTTGGACTTTAGTTTTCTTATTTTATTGCCTTTATTTTTTGAACGGCAGTGTGTGCTTCTGTGCCCAACTCTTCCACAGTTGAAACATTTTTTATTCCTAAAATTGCAATATCTGTACCAGTGTAGTTCACCGCAAGCAAAACATGGCTTCGGGCGTTTGTTTGTTTTTCTCTGGTATTTTACTTTTTGCTTGATAATCTGCAATTTTATAATTCTTTTTGTTAGACTGACTTTCTTCTTTGTTTACTTACATGCGAAACGCTAGACTGTTCTATCTTTTTTGCGTCTTTTTTACGCTAACATATCTTGTGCAGTCTTCTGCGAATTTCTGTACCGTAATACTTGGATTGCTTTCCAATTTTGCCAGTACTAATTTTCCCAACGTCTTATTCCGCTACCAGCTCCTGAACAAACACCAAGCACTTAAAATTGTCTGCGCTTAACTCTGCTAGCTTGAATTCTTCACAATGCTTATTCACATTGGCTGCGTACGTTATATAGTCATGTTCGTCATCTTTTATCAAATTCAAACATTTCCACCTCTTGTGGAACAAAGATGTCTTTTGACTAAATAACTCACTTAATATATTTACCGCCTCGGTAAATGTCAACTCGTTAGTTTTCTTCGGTAAAATGTAGTTTACCAATTTGTTATGCTCAGCAGTTCCTAATTTACTTAAAAGAAGCCTAACCTTCTTTCCTTCAGACCACAAGTGGCAGTCCTCGTTATACACGTCCGTATATTTTTATAATATTCTTCAAAAGTTATCTCTTCATCTGGACTGTACGTGAATATTTCAATTGAATTCCATATTGTATTCTCTGGGAAGGAATCATTTTGTAGATTTTTCTCTTTCCTGTTCTCAGTTATTTCCAGAATTTTGCTTTGAAACTCCCCATGCATCTGTTCCATTTTTTGTTGGAATTGCATCTGTCTATTGAAAGTTTCCTCCTGTAACTGCTTCTGGAATGCTTTTTGTTGTTCTAATATTTTCGTTTGTTGTTCCAATTGGAACTTTAAAAAATCCTGGAATAGACTTTTGTATTCCTCCATTTTTTTTTTCAAAGTGTAAATCCGAGACTTTGTCGCCCACGTTATTTGTGGCGAACAAAATTTTTCTTCCTCCCTATGAGTGCGAATTTCGTCGTCAAAACCACTGTGGCGAACGAACTTTTTTCTTCCGCCGCCAAAGTTAACTTGGCGAACGAAAAATTTTTTTTTCTTCCTCCGTATGAGTGCAAATCTTCGCTGCCAAAAGTTGACTTGGCGAACGAATTTTTCTTCCTCCGCATGAGTGCGAATCCTCGTCGGCAAAAGTTGTTGTGGAGTTATTTCCTTAGTGGAAACTGTATTCGGACTAAATGCGCCCTAAATAGGTTAAACGTACAGAAACTTTAGGAACTTGTAATAAAGTGTTACGCAGAGTAAGCGTGTTGTGGTCGCTGACTACTACTCTTTTTCCTCGACTACTACTGACTCCTACTTATAATAGATGGGAGAATCTATTATCTAGACAAGGTGTGTTTCACTATAACAGATACATGACAGGACGCAGTAGAAATTATAATAAAAACTCCTATTCTCTTTGCTCCTATGAAGCTGTACTTCGCTAAAATCATCGAATAGGAGAATGCAAAGGATACAGACAACGAACAACAGAAGAACAGAGACAGAAATTCTATCGTTGTCGCCATGCTTGAAATTTCCACACGTCCAAGTTGTATTCTATCAATATTTAAACTACATGCTTCTTTATTTACCCTATTTATATTCGGACTATTGCCTTCATATTTGTTGTTATCTGATGTAATGAATATGCATACACCTGTGTTCCCCCTCACGTTAATAGGATTGCCTGGTGTCAGCCATAAATACAGACGGATGTGAGGATAGAGTCTAAGTCTATGACGACGCCTATTGGACTACGCCATTGGCTATCCTATTGGTCTACGCCTATTGTCTACATCTATTGACTACGTCTACGACGAGTACCAGTCGATTACTGCTACCTGCTAGATTGTACTACTCAGTTACAGTAACCAAAACCACTTAGCTACTTCGATCAAATATATCCCTTTCCGAGACATATCATTATCTAAACGTTTCGGAAGTTCACACCAGTCTTCATCAGGTGAATATCGATCCGGGTAACCCATAATGAATTCGGAACTGAACTATCTATTTTAAGTGTAGACTGTTCTATTTCCACTGCCCATGTCTACGGATATATCGTCTAAATTTTATTTTTAGTACTGCTAAGTTATTACTCACCATTTTTTCCATTGGGTCCAAGTACATACTGCCAGGCCCAGGGATTGAACCCACAATTACTATATCATCAACAGGTTTCTATTAATATACTCGTCATACATATATTAATTTTTCTTTAATTTCTTCTTGCTAATTATATAAATTATTACCATTTTAATTACTAAGTCCCATATTCTTACAACTCATATGATACACTCATTATTTAGATAATGTTTGTCATTATGAACATCATTCGTCCAACAGAATAGATCAAGTTTACAGATTAGGAGGCACGGTGGACTAATAGATAGCGGCTCGGATTGAGGAATCGGAGAGCCGAGTTTGAATTCCAGACCAATCTATTACATTCACTTACGCGCTATTACCCTTGGGAAAGGTATGAACCCTCTTCTCTCCCCATCTATAGGTAAATAGCTGGACAGATCGGGTTCTATAGACTTGGATGGCAACTGGTCTATCGCCGAAAGAAATGGCAACCTACTGCGGAAAAAAAAATCTGCCTCGTCAGTCATGTATTGAAAGATACATTATCGCCTAAGCGTGTAACACGCATGGCACGTAACTGACTGATTGATTATTTTCATTATGGACATCATTCGTCCAACAGAATAGATCAAGTTATGAGGCACGGTGGAGTAATAGATAGCGGCTCGGATTGAGGAATCGGAGAGCCGAGTTCGAATTCCAGTCGAATCCATTACATTCACTTATGTGTTAATACATTTGGGAAAGGTACGAATCCTCTTCTTCTCCCCCCAGTTAAGGGTAAATAGCAGGACAGACCGGGTTCTGTAGCCTTGGATATCAACTGGTCTACCGCAGAAAGAAATGTCAACCTACTGCGGTAAAAAATCTGCCTCGTCAGTCATGTATCTTTCGATACGTGATCGCTTAAGCGTGCTTCGCGCATGGCATATACCTGACTGATTTTCAAAATCCGGCGACGTAAACTACCAGTAATTAACAGATTTTATAGAATTCAAGAACGCAAGTCATTTCAATAGGAAATATTTTTATAAACAGTGTGGATTGATATATCGAATGGCTTAGCCGAGTTTATGAATTTACTACAAATATATAGGGAGAAAAAAACGAATATAGCTTCCACAAAGTGAGTTTTATATACCATCGAAAAGGTGGGTCTAATATACCAATAAAAACGGGTCTTACATACCATCAGTATGTGAGTCTTATATGCCAACAAAATGCTGGTAATATACCATCAAAAAGGTGGGGTTATATAGCATAAAATGGCTGGTTTTATATCCCATTAAAAGACGGGTCTTATATACCATTAAAAATCGGGTCTTATATATTATCAACAAGGCTGATCTTATATACCAACAAAATGCTGCGTCGTATACAATCAAAAGGGCGGTTTTATATACCGTTAAAAGGGCAGGTCTTATATAACATGAATAGTTGGGTACTATATACGATCAAGATTGGTCCGACAACATTCTGGGTCATATCCATAAGAAATAGTGGGTTTTATATACCATTAAAAAGGCGGGTCTTATATTAAAAACAAAAACATGAGTTTTATATACCATCAAGAAGGCGAGTCTTAATTACCAACAAAATGATGCCATCAAAAATATGGGTCTTATATGCCATCAAAAGTGTGGGTCATACATATCATTAGATACTTTATATTCGTCTTGATTAAGCGTCGTATGCACCATTTATAACTTGCAAATAACAAGGTGAAATAAAAGACTAAAATATATATTTCTTGGGTCTTATATGGAAAGTTCCGGAATCTGCTAATGTTTATCCAGGCATCGAAAACTAGTGGAACTTATTTCTACTTTTAGTCTCTTCTCCAGAAATGTACGCGGCCGGTGCAGCGTTTATGGGCACAAATAATGGAATCAGCAAACCGAATTCAAATTCCTGGCTTGTCTGTGGCATTCACATTTGCACTAACGTCTTTAGAAAAGAATTAATCTGTCCACTTCAAACAACTATGGGCCAAGTAGCAAGATAAATGGGGCTTTCTATCCCTGAAGATTATCCAATGTCTGGACGTCCTGCAACTGTCACCACCAAAGAAAACATGGTAGAGAGACGATTGACTTTCAATCAAACATTCAATACTATTAGTAAATACCATGACTGAGTTGATAATATTTTACACAATAATCTTGGTATGTCGAAGGTTTCTGCTAGGTGGATGCCTTCTAACAAGGATACAAGGATGATCTTCTGACAAGCTAACAAGATTGATCACACAGTATCTGTCTATATTTCTGAGATTAGGTATTTTGTACAATATTTACATTGTTCGGACTATCGTCCTCATCTTACCATATTTATCACAACATTTTGGCCGTTGTACACTCCGGCCTTCTTCAGGTGGTTGGAATGTCGAACTGAGCCCTTTATTTCTCTCGCTGGTGTAAACTGTTTTAGTTCCACGTGTCATGTTTAATGGATGTCAGTTATCAGTTATCTCCTGTTAATTCTCCTCTCCAAGTTCTCCACCGCCTTAACTAGATATTGAACTCACACTCAAGGACACATGGCACAGTGGATAAAAGCGTCAGTTAGATACAGGGACAGGACACAAAAGAGTGTGAGTTCAATAACTATATATCTAAATAACATGCCTTCACTCTGAATGTATAAAATTATGTACACAGTATCTGTAGTTGAAAGTATAAACTTACGTAGAAACTCTTTAGATTTCAGTATTAAATAACTCGTAGAGGTGTTGATATGCTGCCAAATAAAATGACACCAATCTAAACTTCTCATTATCATGGTGACCACTGAAAAACTGAATGATATAAAATAAAAATAACTTTTACAAAAACAGGAGTATCTTGGGGTAGTAAAGTTTGGACCATTTGAATCTTGCATGGAAACATTTTTAAATCCAGTTTCAGAATCTTCTGAAGCGATGTTATGTTGATGCCTAGTTGAGCTGAGCGAAGACGGGTAGAAACTAATGAATCCTCAATGACACTCTACCGTACAGCTTCCACGGTGCGCTTAGGACCTCTTCCCGGAAGATCGCTGACTGATCCAGTTCTTTTAAAGCGGGCGATTAGGTTCCGAATCATCTTATCGCTAGGAGATTAGCGACATTAAAATGTTGCTCTGAGTTTGAATAATTGATCTTTCATTGGAATAGAAATGGCATTGAATGAGTTTTACATGTTGCTCGGCATTATACGTAGCCATTTTAACCTTCAAGGGATGCTCTGAAACCCCCCCCCCCAAATAAATAAAATAAATAAAAAAAGATTGAAAACGAACAAGTTATGACTTTTTCAAACTTTCAGTTTTTCAGGGGCCACCTTATAGAGTAAAGAGAATGACATCCCTTTTCGATTAGATAATGGTGATGGTGATGACAATACTACTACTACTACTACTACTACTACTACTACTAATAATAATAATAATAATAATAATAAGAAGAAGAAGAAGAAGAAGAAGAAGAAGAAGAAGAAGAAAAGTAATTAGAGCAGTCTTAGAGGATCTAAACGTTTAAAACATTGGAAATGTTCATATGAATTGAAACTATTTTTATACTAAAGTGAGCAAACATGGGAGACTTACTGTCACTTGATCTCGAATAAAACCAAATGGATACTATGGATGTTATAAAAAGAACAATGCAACTATAATGAACAATACCAAAGACACATTGCAACTTTCATAGAACAAACAACAATAAAAGCTGATAAAACATTCATATAAGATCTATGAATGATTTCCAGAAGGAATACTTTTGGAAATGTAAAAATTACTCAAACGTCTTACGAAACTAGAAAAGAGTTCTCGTCGGGAGGTGACGAAGATTACAGATAATTAATAAATAAAAATCTTAAAGAAGTATTTTCATGGTGACTAACATTTGGAAAAAAAGAAAATGGATGACAATTAGAAATCGGAAGCCAATCCCATTGTATTACGTGCCGTGTTTAGCTTCGGCTTTCTGTTCACATTTATGCTTTTTTATAAATAAGTGAAACCACCTCTTCTACTCCAGCTATCGATAAATAAATTGCTGATTAATTTCTGGTTTTTGACGGCTTATCAACCCTTTTTTTTGGTTATTTAAAGCTGAAACATATTTCGGATTGTAAGAGTTTTGCTTTCAGTAACCGATGTTGGTTAAATGGAAAGACTGTCTAGACTCTGCAGCCTTGGCTGGCACACAGTCTAGGAGGTGATTCCAAACTGGGGAGAAGTGAATGTAAAATGGAAATGTCTATTCATAGGTATTAAAGAAAAGAGCGCTATTTCTGTCCTAAAACAAAAGATGAATTTAAAAAAAAAACTCTTCAACAGGATTTGTTTCTAATATAAAAGTGTTTTTGTTTCGTTATCTTTAAAACTCTTTGTAATATTCATCGTTATGTAAACCTAAGGACAACTGACACACACACCCACACACATACACACACACACACACACACACACATACACACACATAGACACACACATGCACACACATACACACATACATACACACACATACACACACATACACACATACACACACATAGACACACACACACATACACACACATACACACACATAGACACACACACACATACACACACATACGCACACACACACACACACACACACACACACATATATATATTAATATATATTATAGTAAATTTAAAACCTTTAACCTGATAATGGGCAATAACCCTTCTCCAGTTGCTGCGGTTGTTGATAGAACCAATGTTGTGTATGAGTTTAAATGCTCTTCTAATCCACATACATACATTGGATTTGCAACCACCCGGCTCTCCAGAAGATTAACTATGCATCTAAATAATTCTAGCTCCATTAAACAACATATTATGTTACATACTGTTTCCCTTCTGCAATCTGATATACTGTTATAGTGGAAGACAACTTGTCTAGATAATAGACTCACACACCTATTATAAGTAGGAGTCAGTAGGTAGTCGAGGGAGGAGTAAGTTATCAGCGACCACAACTCGATTACTCTGTGTAACACTTATTTACAAGTTCCTAACGTTTCTGTACGTTTACTCCATTTAGGACGCATTTAGTCCGACTACAAGTTCTATTGTGGAAATAACTCCACAACATATACGTAAAATATTTATAGATAATACTAAAATTATAGATAAACATACAGACATTAGACGCCTTAAAATCTTAGAAGCATTACATATTAAAAGCAAAAGACCTCTTATTAATTGTATAGATTACAATATTTCTGGAAACATCCTACAATGTTTATAAATTATTTAAATTTTATAACGTATTCTTCGATCTTTTGGCTTGTATAATAAAAATATTTTTCACGCCGTCACATGATTAAAAATCTTCGCCATGCACGTGATAACATCATCGCGTCTTTTAAAAGGATTTTAACGTTTATTTAGTTTGTAAAAAAAATGTAACATGATTCCGCTACAAGACAATTGGCAAATGTTTTTTTAAAATTTTGACTAAAAAAAATTTTGACCCTGAATATGAACAATGATGTTCGAAAGCGCTAGGTCATCGTACGGACAATACATATTTCGATATCATTTTCAAATAAAAAGTCTCATTATAAAATATGAAAAATTCAAAAGAAAATATGCAGGACGATGTTGTCATTAACATTCAACACATGTTTAAAAGAAAAGTTGCTGCCAAATTACACACACATATATATATATATATATATATATATATATATATATATATATATATATATATATATATATATATATATATATATATATATATATATATATATATATATATATATATATATATATTAATTCTTCCTTTTAAAGCGCAATTACTTATTAACTGTAAGTATACGAGAGTAGATAGGTTCACTTATCGTCCGGTTCCCACACCTCCCCGGTCTACTGAACAATAATAGAAATTTATCCCTTGTTTCCTATTTAGGATTGGGTTTCCGGTTCCTTTCTAAAGTCTACTTCAGATCTATACTCCTAACGCTTGCGCTTTTTTACGCTAATAGGTCCATACAGTAACCCTCTACCTTGAGTGGCTCTTGAGCCTTGTACTGGTGGAATATTAGGAAAAAATGTTTTTTTCTGATATGCTTTTATTAGTAATCAGGATGAATATAGACTTATTTATTTGATCGACATTTGGTTTTATTCTTTGGAATAACCAAAATATGAAGTTCTGTCGTGATTCTCAGCTGTTTTGCTGTGACTAAATATCGAAGAATCAAGCTGGATTGTATTAGGCACGAAGCCATTACCAGTAATTAAATTGTTCTTGTTTTTCCCCATTTTCTCCTTTTTATTTGTCTTAATGTATTTTTCAAGCTAAGGCCTTGTGCTTTACAACTAAAGCAATATTTTTTACAACAATGATTTGTAATAGATTTACAGAAAAGAATTCATTTTCTTTTTTCCTCTTGACTATTTGTTCAAGTCTTGTTTTGTTGTAGAGCGTTTTGTTCTGTCTTGTGTCTCCCCGTCTTTTTTCTCGACTATATTTTTAAAACCTAATGTTCAATTTTGCTTTAGGGCCACTTTTAAAAAGAATAAAAGTTTTCGTCTAGCACTGAAAACAAGGCTGACTTTAAAATTACGACTGCAGAAATAACAACAACTACACAACAACAACAACAATAAGAAGAATTGAGATAAAAATATGATTTTTTTTTGGTAATCCTTCAGGGCAGCCCAAGTCCTCTTCACTAACTGCATAACAACGTCTTAATAATCTCTTAGTTTTAATATCGGGCGATTTTTTGCCCTGTTTTACGAGATGGAAATATCACACTGTATTAGAAAGAAATGACCAGAGTTAGATTCTAAAATATTTTATTCCTAAGTTATTTGATTCAACGGTAGTGTCGTTGATATACAAGAAAAATAACTGAGAAATTAACCGTCTCCATGCAAGAAACTTTGGTATACGTTCACAGAATACTTAGAGGTATCGTTGCAATTTTAAAAATATTTCTCTTAAAACAGCTTTTTAAAAACGTCGACTATTCAAGTTCATTCTTATTGCTCTCTCAAATAGTGATCGGAGTTTCCTTCCAAACTTTTTGTTTAAGGTAGTATGTAAAGTTTGGATCTTCATTACGTTATATACCGTACCTATGAATATTAATGGGTATGTCCTAATCCTCATAAATACGATGGACACTATTGTAAGTGGGGGTAATATGCTGTCTGAGTAGTTCACCACTAGCAGTGGTTTACCTACTTCACGTCGCTGGCGAGTATTTTATTTTGTTGATGTTATAAAGATTACCATTTCATTTCCCACCTCCGTTTTGGTTATTCTTCATCCAGTAACCCTTTCTAGGTTACAACATTATGTCATTAATTTATTTTCTGATAACAGATTACAAATACTATCTATTTTTGTTGTTGCTGCTGTTGGAAGTCCTCAATTGATGTGTTTTTGTTATTTACGATTTGTAGCGCAAGCCTATAGGATTTGATGAAGGTTTGTCTTCTTTAAGTCTGAAAGAATTAATTCGATTAAAGACATTTTAATCATTGGTTTGAGAAAAAGTTTGTATATCAAGAATCTTGATATATATATATTAAGTCTACGGCTAAGAGAGTTTGTTTCCTGTGTCCTGCTAGACTAGTTTTCTCGACATAATTCACCTTGCACGCCACTCTGTCGGCTGGTGCTTCAAAATACACCGACTGCACCTCTACAGAGGGGTAAGACCACCCCCAAATGAGGAGTCCGGGGTAAGACGATAAACAACATCCAACAGCAAGGCCTCTGATCCGGAGGTTTTGAGGAGCGTGGAACCACCTCTTAATTGCTGGTGTTCCCAGGTCCACCCTGACCCGGGGTGGTAGCACCTGTTAGGGTCCCAGCTATGGGAAAATAGTTAACCCCAAACTGGAGTCAAATCATTACGAAAGTGGAAAAATAGTTTTTAATACCAGAAATACTTTGTAAAAAATTATTACCAGCAATAAATTTTTGAAACAAAATATTACAAGCAGTACATTTTCGATAGATTATTTGAAGGAAAAACACATTATCAGAAATAGATTTTTGAAGGAAAGACCATATTACTAGCAATACATTTTTGAAAAAACAATAAAACCAACAGTAAAAATCTTGTCGGGATTAAATAACTCATTGGTGTTGATATGCTGTAAAACAAACCGAACCAAAGCAAATCATCTTGCGCCTTTATAAATCTAAGTCTTGTCCGTGAATATTGCTGCCATATCTGGTATGGTTCTTCTGCTACGTATACTAAGATTCTTGACAAAATCCAAAGAAGAATGTGCAACATTAGCGATCTTAACCTGGCAAACACTGCTGTAACGTATCTTCCCTATGACTTTTCCATTAATATTTTCATGCGATTGTTCTGATGAGTACGTTGAATTTAATCGCAGAACTAGATTGGCAGTTAGGTCTCATAATTTTACTGTTGAAATGGCTAGATGTAACCGTAGGTTCTATACTAGCAGTTCCTTCTCTCGCACATCGTGCCTGTGGAATTCTCTCCTGGCTTCTTTGGGTTCACACTCCTCCCTAGGAGTAGAGATTTACCCCTTTTTTCGTCTTTAGAATTGGGTTTCTGGTTCCTTCTAAAGTCTTTTCATGCTCTTTCACTCTCAGCAACTTCTTGCATCTTAGTGGCATTTTTGCCTTGCTTGTGGTGAATTAATTAAAAAAAAAACTACAATCTTCAAAAATATAAATGCAATGTCAATAGCTATCTCCTGTCTTTTTAGATCTTTTTTATTGTACTTTCTTTTCGGTAAATGTTTCTTTGTTTCTTTCGCACTCAGTAACCATTTGAGTCTCCGTGGCTTTATCTTCTTGCTTGGCCTGAAATGATTAGATAGATAGAGAAGGACAGAAAACTATATATAGATACATACATACATACATACATAGATAGATATGAACAGAATGAGATAGATAGATAGTTAGATAGATAGATATATAGATAGATAGATATGAATAAAATGCGGTAGATAGATATAATTAGAATGCGTTGAATAGATATGAACAGGATGAGATAGATAGATATGGACAAAATTAGACAGATAGATATGAAAAGAATGAGATAGATAGACAGAGAGAGCGAGATAGAGAGATAGATAGATATGAATAGAATGATATATATATATATATATATATATATATATATATATATATATATATATATATATATATATATATATATGATGAAATATAGTTTTAAGGTGTGGTACTTTCATGGGATAAAGTGCTCAATATCAGAGACAGAGCGCATGTAAATATAAAAGTGAACATTGAAAGCAACACTCAGAAGCGACCTATATATATATATATATATATATATATATATATATATATATATACACACACACACACACACACATATATATATATATATTGATAGATAGATAGATATGAAGAGATACATAATGATATATATATATATAAATATATATATATATCATTCATGTTAACATTCATGCTAGACGCAATCGAAAATGACTTGACGCCATCATTCATCAATAACGCGACACACTCTTGAAATGAATAAGAAAATCTGTGTAAACACAGATCTGTCTCTTGAAATATACCTTCCTATTTTATTTAAAAGAAGATTTATTGTTTCGTTTTCTCCGGCTTATCGATCCTTAGAGATAATAATGATTTAGTAATACAAGTCTTACTAATTAATCCATAGCTAGGGGGTGAAGAGTTGGATTCCTATCTTTCTTAGGGGTATTTGTGAATATAACAAACCCTACTTGAATTGAAATTCAGCTCTTTGATTAACAATTCAAAGGCATTATCCATTAATCCCCCTGCAAATCCAAGCTTATAGCACCTGGTATTACCCAACCGTTACCCTTCTAGGTACTGACCAGGCTCGGCGTTGATTAACTTCGTTGATCGTACGGTACGGGAATCGCTGTTTCAACGTAATACGCTCAAAAGTTTATATCAAAGAGAATCTTCTCCTCCACCAGAATACCATGTTTCATCTGATAAATTCACAATATAATAAGTACTGTCCATATGAAATTATATCAAAAAGTTTGAAGCCAATGGGGGGGGGAGAATTTATTTTTAAAAAAATATTCATTTTTCAATATAACCTCCTTCTTTGTGAAGGCACTTAATTCACTAGTGTTGTGTAATAGTTAAAAAGCTTGTCTCACGCGATCAATTATGACTAAATAGTGAGTTCATTCTTCATTTCATGCCCCATATACATTCGGCCTTGTGCCACATCTAAGCTCAGCTTAGAAAATTATTGGGACACTTCGCCGTGATGTAATGGTTAGCAAGCTTGATTCGCTAGATTACTTACGATTGAGTAGTGAGTTCGATCCTCGCTGGGTGCCCCATACTTTCGGCCACGTGCCACACCTAAGCTACACTTAGAAAATCACCTTGATTTAGTAGTGATTAATAGGGAATATAAAAAAAATCGTTTTGTTTACACATAAATATTCATGTATAACGTAATCACTTATTATTTCCAGTCACTGTACGTCTTCTACTGGTAGCATGTAACCCAATATTACCTGTCACATAGCCTAATCATCAGTGACTGGACCGGTTCCTCAATCATATCTGGTGAGGAGAATGGCTCGGCGTGCAACAGGGTTAAAAACAAAACCTGTCCAAAGGCAAATGAACATTCATGTAGTATCAATGTTCTTCTAGCACAATCAGGTGAACTGGTCTTTACATATTTGCAGCTAGTGCGGTAATGACAGGATGTTGCAGGGCTTTCTACATTGAAGTTAACAGCCAGAATAGATGGTTCCCCTGTCAACAACAGCCATGACCGAGGCGAGCCTTTCAGTTCGAGGATATCGGCTGTGGTTTGAACTGGAGAGGTGTGGGTTTTGCGAATACCTCCCTGGCTTTCTGCGCAGGAAAGTGGAGGGAACTGATCAGCTCCCCCAACGACCCTACGACCCCTCCAGTTCATGGGACTGAGAATAATGGTGATGGTAATCTCTTTCAACGTCAATGTACTTAATTCAGTGAGTGCCATACGGGAACACTCTTAGTCGATCATGTCTCTTTCGATTCAGAAAGGCAGAAGATTTTCCCGCAGTACATTACCGTTTCTTTCTGCCGGAGACTGGTTACCAACCAAAGCTATAGGATATAACCTGTCCTAATATTCTACCTATAAACAAGAAAAAAAAATTCATACCATTCCCCAAGGTATTTGTACGTAAGTGAATCTACCGAACCCGACTAGAATTCGAACTCGGCCCTCCGATTTATTCATACTGTGACGTTATCCATTCTACCACAAACATGAATAATAACGAATATACATTAAAAAAAATATATATTTATTTTAAACGTATTTATTTTTAACTTGTTTTCCATGTCAGTGCTCTTATTTCGCTGGTGCTTAATGACAGATACTGAAAATAATGATAATCTAAGGTAAAGTTTCACCTGTGCATAGGCTACATTTGGATATAGGATTATCATTATCGAATGGTATTTTGTTTTTAGTTCAACACTAAAAAGAGGAAGAAACAAAAGAAAAATCGATACTGAAGACTTTGATTAGTCTACAAAAAAGAACAGAAGCGACAAAATGACATTAACTCTTACACGACGCGCAACATCATTTGATATTTTATTGGAGATCAGCAGATATCATAAATTGGGGGGTTCAAACTTATCCGAACTATACGGGTAGCATTCATCTCTGATTCGATTCCAATAAACAAATCTTGGATTCAGAAGTTTACCATTACTAGGATTCACGATGTAGCTTCATTTTCCTGCAAATAATGCTGGACAAACAAGACAAAGATGTATTCTATGTCTGTATGCAAGCTGCTCAAAGAGAAGAAAAAAGGAAATAAATGGCTAAAACTTGGTGTAAAGAATGCATGAATCCATTTTGCATGGAATGCTCCAAATAGAATCATATTCTTTAATATATTAAACACCCGGGTTTAGGGTTAGGATTAGGTAACCCTAATCCTAACCCTAACTCATACAATGTAATAAGCCTCTCGTTGCTCTAACGCTATTTCCATGGAAAATGTTCAAACGAAGTACATTCTTTAGTTCCACCAGTTCTGACTTTCACGCCTAGGACCCGTCATGCCACGTATACTGAAGCAAAACGCCTTCATTACATTCGTATTGAGATGTATATTACACTTGGGTAGCTTCTTCCCGCGGACCACTACTCTGTAGAAACCATTTTCAAGAGGTCGCTTGCCCGATTTACAATCTTAACCTGTCCAAGCCTGTTATCCCTCTAAACTGTGCCTCGCACTCTGTAATCTACTACATCGAGTGGCTTTTGGGCCTTGAACATTATTGAATAAAAGAAAATCAACCAGATTTACTCGTCTACGATTATCGCCTTACGTGAATTATTTCTTGGACACAATGCAATGAAAGCGACATCTCATCAATATAACTGCTGTAATGTTTTGTGTACAGATAGCTACGGAATAAAAGACGCAGGTAAAAAAGCAGATAAATTACAGTGAAAAGGTTTATTTCCATGTATAATATACACCTGATTTTAGAGCAAAGTAACTGATCAGAACTTATGAAAAAAAAAGAAAAGTAAACTGAAAAAAATGGGGCTTTTTGTTTAATTGTCTGTCTCGTAAGATTTGCGAAAACGTGATAATGACTCTTGGGCTACGCAACCATTAAATTACCTGTATACATTGAGAAAATAAGTATAAATAAATTTGAATAGATGTTCATTTGTTTATTTTTTTCTGGTTTTAATTATGAAAGATTTAAATCCCTTTGTTGTAATGCGCCATTAGATAGATGTCATCTGTCCGCTAAACAAATAAATCCAGTTTGACCCAATTTTGTCTGTTTTGAATCCTAGAAGAAATGACATTGATTTTTAAACTAAAGGCATATCAAATTTTTGGACGCTATTTTGGATGAAAAAAACAACAACTGCGTCTTATAGACACAGGATTATGGTAATTATAATGGGGATATTAAAGTATGGAAAATATTTTACAGTGTTTACTTTTCAACAGAAATAAGTCACACTACATCAAAAATACAATATTCTTGGTTTGTCATCTCGACATTCATTTATTCTGTCTTCATTTAGATTTTGTCCACATTTTAAGTTACAGAAATTCGCTTTTATCAAATATGTACATATTTTGTCTTACTAGATAAAATATTTCCTTTGAATGTACTTTCTTTTAGCTATTATTTTATTAATATTAGTACGCTACTTTTAATAAGATTAGTACGTTACTTTTATCAAGATTAGTACGTTACTTTTAAGATTAGTACATTATTTTTGTATACTAAGACGTGGGGAATTTTTAACATTCTGCGTATAATATATTTGCAGGTATAAAATATAATTCTTTTCCTTAAAAAATCACTTTAAGATTTCCTCATAATATGGGCTTGAATCTTTATCTTCTTAAAAAAAAATAACCCAAACGTGTGTTTTATATGCACGTGTCCTATTAGCTATCAAATAAAGTAGTCTATAGGGCAGTGTGTAAAAGAGTTTCTAGTTATTCTCTTGAAAGCTAAGAACACAGGTAATCGGTGCAGTATAGGGAAATATAGATCGATTGAGCGATCAATTGATCGAGTGATAGATAGATCTATTGAGGTAAAGAGAGAGAGAGAGAGAGAGAGAGAGAGGGGGAATAAAAAAAGATGTGAAATGGGCCACAGGTTTAATCTATACAAGCATTAAAAACAGACGTATTGAGTGACACCTGTTGGCGGTACTCGGCACCAAGGGCAGATTACTGACGATGCAATCTTTTCGGTAGCCACGTGATTAGTCTTTTCTATGGCTACCTTATCTTGTAATCTTACGATTACTGTTGCATCAATCATAGGATACCACCAGGCTTTAAAAGCGAATACTACTCGACCTTCGTTTTAGGCAAATCATTTCATACCCCCTCCCTCACTGACAATTTTACATAATTTCTTTGATTCTAATTTTTTTCTTTCTTCATTTTAGATAATCATTTATTTTTGACGAGTTTTTTTCTTAAATTAAAATTTATTTTCTTCTTTCTTTTGGGATGATTTATTTGATATTTCATTCTTCCTTCGTCTTGTGCTTATAAATGTTTAATCTCCTTTTTTTTTCTTTTTTTTTTCTTCATCGTCTTTCTAACTAATTCATGTTTTAATCGATTTCTCTCACTTTTTGTTTCTTTTTTTCGATATCCTTTATTTTGTTCCTTTAAACACACTTCCTTTCCTTCTCTACGTTTTTATCCTCTATTTCTATACTCTGTTTCCTTTCATTAAAACTGTTTTACATATTTTTTAACTAACTGTTCACCTACAGCCCAAGAAGCACTCAAAGTACTGAATTAGCTTGATGCGTATAAGAAGAAATAAGAAGTAGATATAAGAAAAATACTATTGTGACACTGGCAGTATGAAATTAGAATTAAAAGGGTTCGTGTGAAAACCCTGTCTAGGAAGAATTGGAGAACTGGAAGAATTAGAACGGTTAAAAACGTTAACGTGAAAATATGAAGCGAGCAAAGAAAAAAGAAACAAAAATTCTTTCTGATAAACAGAAGCGCAGAATGGAACGTCGGGTCCAAAATATGACTGAAAATGTGGAATATGGATTGCTTGTCGACCGAGTGGCAGATTGGGGTTTTTGTAAATCACAAAGCAAATAACGTAAACAAAATTAAATATTGTTTTGTAAACTTGCAAAATGGGCAAAGATTTTACTCGGTCATACTGAAAAGTTGACAAAAAAAAATCTTCCACGTCAAGGACATAGAAATAATTTATAAACACAAAGTTTCTTATCGAAAAATATTGACTGGAATAAGTAACCGATCCCGTTCCCATTGTCGTCAGGATATAGCAAGGAATGATAAAGAAAATTTGTTGTTAAAGAATGTATAATTTTGAATAACTGACCACTTTCTTTGCAGGTCAGTGTATGTTCTCCAAAAATGGGGAGATAAAAAATTGAATTGAGATGATAGCTAAGAGTCGGGCGAAAAACATATAAAAGATGGCTTAAGCGACGTAGGAGTTGGAGCGTGGGACAGCAAGAAACGCAGACGAGATGTGACAGCAGCGGGCGAAGAAACAGCTGAACACCACGTGACCTGCTGCCGAGAGAATTTCCGACCGACCTTTTTCTTTGTTGATTGAACCCGTTCCAAGTTTTAGAAGAAAAAGACAAAGTGTCGTGATAAAGAGTTTAACGGGAAGGGTTAATATTGCTGTATCAAAAGCTATAGAAACGAATTGAAAACTAACCCGGCGACCTTCTTCGTTATTTTGTTATGCTATTTTTATCTTCGCCAGCAGAAGCATTCTTTTTCCTTTTGTAGCACGGTTCCACCACGGTCTGATACACACGCTCAAGTATGGAGGAAATTCAATCTTCACTGCTTTGTGATAAAGAAACACAACGTGGGACAGGCGTAGAAGAAAGAACGAAGCGGTCAACAGATGACCATCCGTTGACCAGCGGCAGTACTGACCAGCGTGGTAACAACCCAAGATTGAGCCGCGCCGGCCGTGTTATAAACGGTTGACCCTAGACTTGAAGAGGTTAAGATTGGAGCATCTTCTGAGGATTCTGTTCTATAAATTAGCGGCTGTTCAGAAGAAGCCTTCCGAATGGAACTTCCTATTTACTAACGGAATACCAACGGGAAATTGGGGTTATTCGTTCCAGTGTACATGGCATAGCGGGTCCTAGCTGCGAAGGACTGAACTGGTGGAACCGAGGAATATAGCTCCTCAGAATATCTACCATAGAAATGGCAAGAGTGTAGCGAGAATCTTATGAGGTTTCGTCTCTGGGAAAAGAGCCCTTAGTGCAAAATAATACATAAACCACTAGGCCACAAAGATGCTTCTGAATTCTATCAAGGCTAGAAAATGAGAAATCCTTTTTTTATTTAGTGCTTCTTTTAAATTATGTCTTCTTCTTTAAATTTTTATACTAGGTAGAGTTTCATTTGAAATGCTTTTTCTTTTTGTATACTCTAAATTCTGACTTTTCATATTTTTATTCAACCATTACCCCCTCTTTTCATTTCTTCTTTACTCCTCCCCTTTTCCAATAACCTATTTTCTTTCTATGTTTTTCATTGTCTTCCTCTTCTTACAATTTCATTTCTTTCTTCTCTGTTTTTTTCTTCCTTCTTCCATTTCTTTCTTTCATTCTCCATGTTACGTTTTCCTTTCCAGTTGATTCCTATCTTAGTTTCCTTCTATTTTTCTTCCGTCTATTTTTCTATTTGCAAATGCATGCATATATCTTATAATAAAGGGTGTTTCATTAAGGCGGATTATATATAAGGATGTTTCATTAAGACGGATCAAAGTCAGCAGTAAATAAATCAGTATTATTGGTGAAACTTTATTCATTTCACTATTGGGTCCTGTTATTTCAATCATGGCAGTTATATGTGAAAACTAATATCGCTAAAATATCCGCCAAAGGAACAGGATACCCGTCACCCTCCACCAATGACGAGAAGGTTCAGCAACATCAAGAGATGGTAATGGCAAACATGCGAGTTATCTTCGATACAATAGAAATGTTCCCTGCAGATTCGGATTACTTCTCATTGTTCGTCCTTGGTGCACACTACTAGCAGAGCGGCCATGTTCACACTGTAACAGCAGCAAGAAAACTGATGCTATTAAACTCTAACTTCGATCACGTGATCACAATAGTACCAACTGTAAGGGCGCATTAGAAGAAAGCAATATGCAGTGGCATGCAGAGGTTTGGTGATGCCGGGGGACAACTCCTTGATTGTATGCCCCAAAGACTTAATTAGGGGGTGTATATAGGGTCTAGTACTCAGAAAATCGAGAAAGGAAACATTTTAATTATGTATGAAATGAACACTTTATTTCAAATTTAAAAAAATTCATTTTTATTTCCCTCTTGGATGCCTCCCTGGTGTGGATGACTGGAGGTGGGGAGGCATCGCAGCCTCCGTACTTCCTCACTACTGGCAGATATAGATCTAAGAACACACAGGGGTCATCAAAAGATAAGAATATATATATATATATCTTTCTCAGCCTTTCTCGGATCATTCTTAATTGTTTTATTACGTCTTCACGCAGAACTTTTTCACTGCCAGTTCAAGAAAGAGATTTGGGTCGCTAACACACAAAAAAGAAAATGTCTAATATCGAGAATATTTAACATCGAAAAACAAGAAAAATTAATTCCTTTTAATAATATGAGAAAGAATCAACTTTTTGCCTGATGAATGCCGCGAGAGCGGAAACGCGTGTAGCAAAATTAAGGAAAATAAAGCATATTTTTTAAAACATTACAACGTTTAAACGTTTGCGGTTTCTCTCTTCTTTTTATTATACACACCTTTCTCTCATTGGAACTACTATAACCTCTTCTCTTATATATATATATATATATATATATATATATATATATATATATATATATATATATATATATATATATATATGTATATATATATATATGTATGTATGTATGTATAGAGAGAGAGAGAGAGAGAGAGAGAGAGAGAATTTTAAAAAAAATTAAGTTAATTTTTTTTTCATATCCTATAAGAATTTTTTTAAAATTTTATTTTTAATTTTTTTGTATATATTTTTTCTTTCTTTCTTCTTCACTTTAAAAAAAAAATCTCATATGTGCTTTCAAGTATATTGATGAGTTAATTTTACCTTTATTTACCTGTTTAATTGCTAGCTGTTTTTTTTTTGTTTTTTTGCGGGGGTGTCCTTTTTTGTTATTGAAGTTTCCCTCTGAAAAAGACTCTTTATGCATTTATCTATTTTAATTTATAAGTTAATGTATATTTTGTTTTAATCTGTTTAATTTATTATAATTTAATCTATAATTATTTTTAACATATATGATCCTATCTAATCCTTTATATTTTACCCTATAATTAATCTATATCGTCTTTAGATTTAATCTGAAGATTAATTTATCCTTTACCTTTTATTAATATATTTAAAATTTTTCCCTTTATATTTTTAAATTTTCTTTTGGGCTATTATTTATATATTTATTTTAATTTCTTCCTTCATCTTACTATTTTTAATATTCAGGTTTTTCTTGTTTATTTATAATAATGTCTTAATTTTGTATTATAATATTAAATTCCTTCGTTTAATATTAAAATTAAATAATAGTTTAAATTTGAATTTTTCTTTTATTTGAAATCTTTAAAACTTTTCTTTAGTTAAATTTTAAATATTGTATTTTCTTTTGTAATATTTTAAAATTTAAATTTTTTCCTATTTGAACAAGAGTTAACATTTTAAATGTAGTTGATCTTGTTGATCCTCAATCGCTTTTAACCTCTCTCTAGACTTGTATATGTTCTATCGTCCTCTTTCCCCCTCTCTACTTTAGTGTTTCTTTTTCTTTCTTCGTTTTCTTTCCCTCTTAAATGCATTATCCCTTATTTGTTGTTTGTTCCTCTGCTTTCCTCTCTTTTTTCTTCCTTCTTTTTTAATTTATTAATTTTTTTGTAAAAAAACGTTATGATTCTTTTTTATCAAACGTTTTAGTATTGTCAAGCTCCAGGGAATTTATCCCGATGAGCGAAATGGCTATAAAAATAGGGTATAATTGAGTTTCATTTATGTAGTTCATATATATTTATGTATATATGTGTGTATATATATATATATATATATATATATATATATATATATATATATATATATATATATATATATATATATATATATATATATATATATATATATGCATATATATATATATATGTATATATGCATGTATCCAAATGTGAAAGAACGAAGAATAAAATTCAAAGGTTCAAATCATTAATTTAAATCAAGAGTAGAGCGATAAATATTTATTATACACTGTTACATTAGAACATGTAATTAATACTACAAAATTGTTAACTGCCTGATAAGACGATGTTTATTAAACGTCGAAGCAAAATATTCAATTTCGTCGTAGTAACTTACATGTTCTAAATAATATGTTCTATATAATATATATATATATATATATATATATATGTGTGTGTGTGTGTGTGTGTGTGTGTGTGTGTGTGTGTGTGTGTGTGTGTGTGTGTGTGTGTGTTATCACTGTGGTAGACAAGATTCTGTTGGTTACAACCTGGTATTCTTTAGAAAGTTGAAAATTTCAAATAGTCCACGGTGACATCATGTGTAATGATTAAGGGTAGGCGTGAGAAAAAAGCCAAAAATAATTTTCGATGTTATTTTTCTTGCGTTCCCTCCCCATTAACCGTTCCATACATATATTTCCTATACATCCAAACGTTATTTTGTAGATAGACATATTGAAGTAGACGCCCTCTTAAAAAACAGTGAGAATTACGTCTACTGGGCAACCCATTCGAGAGAATGAATAAAGTGTCTTTGGAATAACTCGGCCACAGTAGGCATAACCGCTCAATGTTGTTCAATTACCTTTTTTTGCCCAATATATGCCCAACTTTTTCATATCCGAAACGTAAACAAAGTAATTTCTAAAGATGTTTTATGCGACATTATTTTGTGGATGTCTCAATTCGTTAAAAACCATTAAAAGAGGTGCCGAATCGTTATACAATATTGGTCCACCTCGATGCCAATGAATATGTGAGCAACAAAGAAGTTTTAAGGTAAATAGAAAAAGGAGAGTGATATTCAGAACGGGGGCTTGGCAAATTTAACACGCAGAGTACTCACGGAAGGCAAGAGAGAGAGAGAGAGAGAGAGAGAGAGAGAGAGAGATCATAACCCAAAAAGTTGTTTAAATGGTTGACAGAACATGGATAACAAAAAATACAAAAATTTATTCAGAGTAGACAAAGGAAAAGACGTTCTGGAATGCCACGATCCCCCACGTCCTAAAAGGACTCGGCACATATAATAATAATAATGATAATAATAATAATAATAATAATAATAATAATAGTAAGAAGAAGAAGAAGAAGAAGAAGAAGAAGAGGAAGAAAATGGTATCCACCGGCCTGCGTATTTGAAAGACTTAACAATTCGAATGTGCTTTCCGGCAATTTTTATACAAAGGACAAGTCGTTTTGAAAAGCCATGATTCCCCATATCCTGAAAGGAAAGGACACAGAAGATGAATAATAATAATAATAATAATAATAATAATAATAATAATAATAATAATAAGAAGAAGAAGAAGAAGAAGAAGAAGAAGAAGAAGAAGAAGAAGAAGAAGAAGGAGGAGGAGGAGGAGGAGGAGAAGAAGAAGAAGAAGAAGAAGAAGAAGAAGAAGAAGAAGAAGAAGAAGAAGAATGGTGACTCCCGGCCTGTGTACTTGAAAGACTTAATAATTAGAATGTGCTTTCCAGCACCTTGATGCCCGTTTTGTGTTCGAAACACACGTATATATGTGTCTGTGTAGAGCATATCATAGTGGAATATTTAGCCAACGGTTTCTCTTCGAAACGTCACATGAAACGCAAACGTAAATGGTTTTCTTGAAGACATCTCCCCAACCACTCTTTTACTATTTTCATTTACCATTTCCCGTTTTAATTCTGCTCACTGAGCACACACGCACAAACTTACGCGGCGCACACACTGTTACGTGAAAACGTAGATGAATAAACTATATTAAAATTGTTTAATTATATTTTTCCATTTTTGTTTTCTCTCTCATTACATGTCTATTCCTTTTCTTTGTACTTTCGTCTTACGTTCATTTTTTTGTCTCTAGATTTCGTTTCTACGTCATACAGTTCGCCTATTTTTTTTTTCATTTAATTTCCTTTTGAGTAATTTTTTTCATTAATTAATATCCTGTTAATGGAGAAAATTCTTTCTCTGCTTTCGGTTTTTAACGGTCTTTTCCTTAGTTAACTTGTTTCAGTGAATGCTAAAATGCAGTCTATGAAAATACGAAGAAGCGAAATCGAAAAAACGAAACGAAAAAGAAAAATCGAAACGAAAGAGAAAAAAAATGTCAAAAAGCAAAATTCTTCAATGTTTGAAATACATCGCCAACACCATTAGAAAAAAGGACCAATCTTATTATAACAATAGTAAATATTTTTAACTTGTTCAAATTCCACCTCAAGAGTAACTGGTGATTTTCACGGAGATCAAGTGACAGCAAGTATTATTGCTGATTTTTAGTGTAACTTTTCTCAGAAGTAAGGTATGGCACACCCATTTTTTAGAAAAGAGTAGTGAACTGTTACGTAATATCAGTCCTCCTATATAGCAGAGAATACCGGACAATTTCATCACAGATAAAGAGGAAACTTGAGTATATGCATTATGTACATTACTCGGACTGTTATCCTCATCCATTACCATATTCGCAAACCTGTCGTTTACAATTTCGAACTGAATCCTTTATTTCGTACACCGGGGTAGATTGTTCTAGTTTTCCAGTCTCAGATATTTCCCTTCAAATAAACTCTACAAGCTTCTGGTTCACCACTGATATGGCCGGGTATTGAACTCACAACACTTTGGGTCAAGTCGCTAGATCTAACCAACGTCCTAAATCACTTGAGCCGACCAAACATAGAAATGAATCCAATATGGGAACCAGTAATAAGGAGTGCTAGAGAAAAGCAATGAATAATACCAAAAATTGCAATATAAGCTCTGGTAAAAAATGCAATAATACAAACAGAAAAAAATTGCAGTATGAGCACAGATAAAAAATTATTGCTGGAACATTAGGTTTATAAGTCCCCAAAATTCATAAACAGCTATCCTCAAGGATACATGGCTCAGTGGATAAAGTCGTTTGTTAGATTCAGCAGAGGTGAACCAAAAACTTGGAAATTTAAGTTAAAGGGAAATAACTGAGGCATCCGGAAGAGGCATGGCATGAGGAACTAGAACAATCTACTCCGGTGAACGAAAAAAAGGGTTCTTCATCTGAAGAAGGCCGGAGCGTACAACGACCGAAATATGTCAATGAAGATAAGGATAACAGTCCGAGTAAGTAATGTAAATAATGCAAGTTATCATAATACTTCATCTCAGAGAAATATACAGATAGGAAACTTGAGGCAGCAGTGTTCTGTTCTGCAGAAGGATACTGAGAATACTATGGACGTAAAAAAAAAAAAGAGTGATGGTCAGCTACCTTATACATATCTTCTTATATAACAGTGAATGCTGGACAATTTCATAGCAGATAAAGAGGAGACAACAGAATTTTAGTTCTACAGAAAAATTAGATGAATATCCTGGACGGAGTATCTGAATAATGAGGAAGTTTTAAGGAAGACCAAAAAGGACACAAAATGAGAGATACAATTTTGGGAACACATAATAAGGAAACTGCGCTTGGAGTCACTTGCAGGTCGAACGTTAAGAGAGGGCAATGAAACAGCGTGTAAAAAGGGAGTTGTTTAAATGCGTAGCATAACAGTGAGTAGGGACGATAGTAAAAGGACAAACATTGCTTAGATCTACAAAGAACAGGAAGTCGTTGAGAGCTATGATCCTCCATGTCCGGAAGTGACACTGCACATAAAAGAAAGCGTAATCCTCTGAAGTGCTTCTTGTGCTTTCCCAGTCTTTACATCTTAATGGAACAAGGTTTTTCGGAATCATTACAAGCAATCATCACCTCCATATTCTACTGTCTGTTTTTTTTTTAATATCTCTAAAGACTGTTTTCCAATGAAATAGCCATATCATTCTTTTTATTCTATAATGAGAAGTTTTCGTCTTCAGCTCTGAAATCACTCATTCAATTTTAAAGTCACATAAAATTTACTACTACTATTACGACGACGATGACGACAATTATTATTATTATTTATTTCCTTTGATATCTAGCGTTTACACATTTCTTTCCGGTTTCCACTGCAAAAAAAATTACATAGATAAAGCCCTTCGTAAAGTGTAGTCTGTACTTGTCAGAATAATTTTTTGTATCTCTTTGAGGCATGGACTTCCAGGGATCCCTTCAATTAGTCTACTGGAATCTTTTCCAACCAATCCTAACGCTCCAACTACAACAGGGATTGTTGACGTTCCCATGTGCCACATTTTTTAGATTTCTATTTCAAGCTCCTTGTATTTTGACAGCTTTTCGAATATCTTCGAAGATACATTGCAGTCTGCAGGGACTGCCATATCAATAAGGAGGCATTTTTTGTTTGTTTGTGGTCTTTAATAACAATGTCTGGGCGGTTGGCTTTGATTGTTCTGTCAGTGTGTATTGTGTAGTCCCATAGAATTGTAACAGGTCCTATCTCCGTAACCGGGTCAGGGTGGTGTTCGTACCAGTTTCTTTCAGTTTCCTTCCCGTAGAAGTTGCAAATTTTCCGGTGCAGATATTGGCCCATTCTGTCATGCCGGGTTTTATATTCAGTGGGTGCTAATATCGTGCAACTTGATGCAAGATGATCAATGGTTTCTGGATATTATTATTATTATTATTTCCTTGGATTTATGTTGTATACACATTTTCTTCCTTAGGCGACGATTTATCCATCGCATCTCGTATATGTGGCAGCCTGCTGTAATGTTGGGTCAGTTATCTACATTTATTCAGTGCGAAATTGTGCTTGTTATTATTTAGATCCTGTCAGATTTCTCTTCGTTTTCAGGGCCAGATTATTTCGTGTTGATCTAACTACCACCCCCGGATAAGATTTATCAATTTCTTAGACTATTACAACGTGCCCATCCCCAGTGAAACATTTGCCTTTGTCAGTTGAAGAAACGATGATATTACTGTCACTCTGTAAGGTCTTGATTGTCAACCTATCTTCTCTCGTGATGTTCAATTTGGAGGCCTTAGCCTTTTCTATTTCCATCTTAACTTATCTGGTTGGAATCTTCAAGAAAACATCCTTAACAGAAGCTACCATATCTAAGTATGGGAACAGGCCTCGTGATTAGAATGAAGTTGAGTCCCTTGTTTAGCTCTGATTCGTCACAGCTGTGGGCCTCGTTGCGACTTCTACATTATTCTTTTATTTGTACAAGTTTCCGCGTTTGGCGCTTTCAAATTCCTGGTTTTTAGATTTAGCCAGGTTACATTAGATTATGTATTTGTCCGAGTCAAGAGATATTTTATAGGGATTATTCAAAATCACTCTTGTTTGCTTCAATATATATATATATATATATATATATATATATATATATATATATATATATATATATATTGAAGCAAATATATTTATAGGATAAAGTGCTCATTATCAGAGATATCTTGTATGTAAATATAAATATAAAAGTGAACATTGAAGTCAACACTCAGAGGCGACAGGTTGTTTCATGCTGGACGTAATCGTCAGGCCGACTTCAGTGTTCACTTTTATATACATATATAACATATGAACAAAAACAATTACTCACGTCATAGAGAGTCGTGATAAATTGCTTTTGTCCGTATGTAAAAAATTCATAATAAATAACTACTGCTCTACTCCTGGTATTGGGCCACTTTTGAATTAATGTTGTGAACGTTTGGATTTATATTCTTTTCGTTCTTATTATATATATATATATATATATATATATATATATATATATATATATATATACGTTTTTGAATTTGTAGGTCTGATAAATTGTAAATTATAACCATGTAATATTAGTGTTTGAACCTTTTTTATTATATATATATGTATATATATATATGTATATATATATGTACATATATATATATATATGTGTGTGTGTGTGTGTGTGTGTGTGTGTGTGTGTTACAATCAGTCAAAACGCAAACAGCACAATGCTTTCTAAAGTTAAAAGGGTTTTTTAAAAAAAAATCAAATCACACCAAAGATAACATGTAAAATAAAGAAAAGAACATCAGCCTACAGCATTCTATACAAAACTGTAAACTCTGCCTGGAGGGGGATAATAGACATAATTACCTTCCCAGACCAAAACAAACTACTAAATAAACGGTCAGAACTCATCTCAAAATGCCAACACACAAACAAACGTTTAAAAATCGAAAACTGAAAACGAATAAAAATAAATAAAATAAAATAAATTAACAAAAACAAATAAAATAAATTAAGCCAGTCAAATGAATAAGTAAATAAAATAAGTAAATAATAGACAAATTAACAAACTACCTATGTACAGCCAACAATAAAATAATCAATAATAAATAAAAATAGTTAGTTAATAATACTATAAAAACTGCATTCCAATTCAATATCTTCTCCGACTCAATTGCCACCAGGAAAATTCAAAACTATTAAAGAACACCAAAATACCAGTCAGAGTAATACAATAAACTACCAACAATGCATCACTGACCAGTATATATAAATAGTCGAGTAAAAATAAACAATAAATAAATAAAATAAAAAACAGCACACATGGCCTGACAGTTTTGTTTACATGAAACAGTCTGTCGCCTCTGGGCGTTGACATCAATGTCCACTTTTATATTTACACACGATCTATCTCTGATATTGAGTACTTTATCCCATAAATATGGCATACCTTAAAACTATATATATATATATATATATATATATATATATATATATATTATTTTAATACCTATACCGGTGTGAAAAACAGATAATACAATTTGTAAATAAGAAGTATATCTGAATAAACCGATATTAGGGGAAAAAATCATTAAAAATAGACAATAATCAATCATCACCGCAATGCCTCGTCAAAAGAAAAAAAAACACCGACAGAGTAAAAACGTAAAAGTGCTCCAAAACACTGTATAGCAAAGTCTTAAAAACCTTACGTCTTTTAGGTTATATATATATATATATATATATATATATATATATATATATATATATATATATATATATGAATGAAGAAATATAGTTGTAAGGTGTGCTATATTTATGGGATAGAGGGCTCAATATCAGAGATAGAGCGTATGTAAATATAAATATAAAAGTGAACGTTGACGTCAACACTCAGAGGCGACCGACTGGACGCATGAATCAGCCTGTCACCTCTGAGTGTTGACGTCAATGTTCACTTATATATATATATATATATATATATATAAAGGGTGTTTCATTAAGAGGTCTGAAGGTCAGCAGTAAATAAATCAGTGTTGTTGGGGAACAGTTATTTCCCTACTGGATCCTGTTATTTAAGTCATGGCAATTATGTGTGAAAAATAATATCGCTAAAATGTCCACCAAATCTCAAAGAAAAAAATCATTAACTTGGATTATTAATTTCTATAAAGATACGGCTGTAATTTAAAATTAAGTATTTAGACGTTTAACTTCGTTTCAGTTCGGGAATGTAGGCGATTTTTTTTTTGTTGGTTTAATTATGGCGGGTGGCAGGTGAAACTTGTCAAGTAAGAATTGTTTTCTAAATTTTCATATATTTTCCATTCTATTCCACACACACACACACACACACACACACACACACACACACACACACGCACACATACACACACACACTCTGACGGAACGATGAATAAATGTAAAAGTTAAAAAACTGTTATATAGGAATAAAGTGTCGCTGCCGACCCTTGGGTTTCAACATAGATCGCCAGTGAGCAAACACAGGCGATCCCATTGTTGAATTAAGTAGACCACGTGACCATAGAGAAACTATATATATGGGAGTTAGGGTGGGTCTGATTGATCGTTATTTCTAGCCTTTCCTCTTTTACTAATCTGGCACCATTTCTACTCTATCCTCCATTACTATACGGACGGCTCTTCTCTACTCTATTCACTATACTATTTCTCTATATTGATCACTACACGGATTACTATTCGATCGAGTATTATCGAGAAAGTACTATCAGTGTGATAATGCTCGACGGCGTACCATAGTTGTGTAGGGGACCGGCGGGTTAATGTGAGGATAAAATCTCTGGACTAAGACTTCCGGCTGGCCAGTCCCGCTACATAGTAATGTTGGACTATGATGGAGTCCAAAGAAAGCAAAATAAAACGAACAAGACAGATATATATGTACAAAACAAATATATATTATTAACAAACAGGTTAAAACACGAATTACAAATACAACATTTAAAACATGAATAAAACGTTGGAAAGTTGTTTGGGTGTGTGTTGAATGTCCGTACGGTTGTGAATTTCGTTTTAGCGTGTTCCCAGAATATGGGAAACGCTGGTTGTGTATTAGAGTTCACATATTGGATATGTTAGAGAAAGTTTTTTAGTACCTCGCACCACGTGCGATTTTGTCGGCCCCAGGAGAGGCCGTTTTGGCCGCACGTGTGCGAAGCTGTGGGAAGAGCCGTGGAAAGAGAAAGAGGCGAAAGATCAGCCCGTATTTATACTCCCGGGAGAGAGAGACCCCTGTTGAAAGGGTTCCGAAACGAAGAGGAGATAACCCGATAGTTGTATCAGCGATTACAACGGCTCTACTACAACGAACATCACGAAAGTGACAACAAGTATTCGTTGACATTACAAAAGTGGCAAATGAGTGTTCGTTGACATCAGAAGAAGTGGCAACCGAGTGTTCGTTGACATCAGAAAAAAGCTAATGCGACTTATTCGTAAGTTAGAATGTTCTATTATAGTCTCACATAAGCTACCACATTTAGAAGTGTAGGTAGTTCCAATCCACACCTGATGACGGGGCACAATCTTTCTATCGAGCGTAGTTCGGATGTATGACCGTTAGCGCATCACAGGCTTACAGTCAGAGTGTCGGAGTTGTGTACAGCACATCATGATAAAGAGATGAGATAAAAGAGATTCATTGTTAGTCGAATGGAAGAAACGATTTGTCTGTCTAAATTATTATAAGGAGCAGGATTTTGCAAAGTGACACTAAGATCCACCCGCTTCCCGAGTGCGTAACTGAATCACCTAATAAAATCCCAATATACTGGATACAGGATTCACGATTTCATTTTTTGCTGTGGCTATATTTCTACCTACTGGATTATTTTGAACGTGCAGTCGACCTAACACAATTTCTATGCACAATGACGCGAATCAGAAGCGTAACAGGTGATTTGTCCGGTTGGTGAGAGACTGTATGCGAGAGTACTGTTGATATTTGCATGTGTTCACAATGCTAATATCTGTTACATGACCGGACACAACCTCAAAATATGAAGAGAAATTTCTATAATCTGAAATATGCTCCGTTTTAGTTGTCATTGATCTCTGAAGTCTGGAATTAATTATTTTACAGCTCCTTTCACTTTGTCTTTTCAAGGGATTTGCATTCTTAGAAACTTGATAAGAAAGAACGAAAGTAAAATTTCAATAAATTGATTAATATAATACCTTTTAAGAAGAGAGATTTTTAGTTTAAATTAATCCATTGAATATTATCAACAACTTAAATAAATGCCATTGAATGTTCATGAAAACAAAGGTCATGACTCATGAATAATAAATATCTAATATATATTGGTGCCGTTTATTTTATAGTCGTGACAGAAAGATTATGATTTGGTTTGGTTTGGTTTACGACATATCAATCACAATGGGTTATTTAATGCCGACAAGTTATTACTAAGATTATTCATTAATATTATTTTTTTTAAAATGTAGTGCTGTAAATATTTTTCAACAATTTATTGTTCGTAATATTTTTTCGAAACATATATTGCTCTTATTATAGCAATATTTTTTTCTTACAAAGTCATTGATGTTATTATCTTTTTTCAAAAATATATTGTTGATATTAAAACCTATTTATACACGTTTTGACCCCAGTTTTGGGGGTTAACTATTTGCCCATAGCTAGGATCCTAACAGCTGCTACCCCCCTCCCCCGGGGCAGAGTGGACCTGGGAACACCGGCAATTTAGAGGTGGTTCCACACTCCTCAAAACCTCTTGCGGTTGATTGTAGTTTGTCGTCTTACACAGGACAGGTGACAGAAATGTGGTGAGATAAAATATCCTTCCAATATATATATATATATATATATATATATATATATATATATATATTTGTGTATTTAGGCAGCCATCCTTCTTTCATGCACATTTCATTAAAAACGACTGACAAGGTGCTTTTATTTAGTTTTTTATACAATTTATCATGCGATCTAATAATGTTTTTCTTTTCGGATGATAAATTATATAAAAATTGTCCGAATGTTCTTTTTATCCGAGCGCTTTCGGCTATACATTTAGCCATTTTCAAGGATTATATTTTAACTGTTAGAATTAGAAATAGTTTGTTATATGTATGTTTTATAAAATGTTTCATATTTTGTTTCAAAACACGGTCAAGATATTATGTCCATGTTCAAAGTTAATATTATTAAGTGTTGGTTTGTTTGTTTTTATTAATAAGGCTTCCATTATTTTTAGCCTTTTTTTTGCAAGTGGATGATGCTATTATATTAGTGTTGTCGACAAGTATATTCCGAATAGTGTCCGGTAGGTCTCCATGAATATTTAAATGAGATCTAATTGAGCTATTGTCAGAAAGGTGTAGAGTTAGTCTGCGTGTTAAACATGTTGTAGAGTGACCTATATAATTATTTACAAAAGTTGATTGTTGAGAAATACAATTCCTTAATGGGCATTTGAATTTGTAAATAATAATTGCTCTATTTAACTTCTATTATTAGATCGCATGAGCAATTGTATAAAAAACTAAATAAAAGCACCATGTCAGTCGTTTTTAATGAAATGTGCATATATATATATATATATATATATATATATATATATATATATATATATATATATATATATATATATATATTAATTGGATCAAATGCTAAGTCTACGTTGGTTCACTATGTTGTGCCAGAAAATTCTTCTCGTCAGAATCCATCTTGCACATTCATACATTAGTTCTGGGCATGACGATAAACTACATCCGACAGCAAGACTTCTGATCAGGAAATAGGATGTTTGAAGGTGCGTGAAACCACCTCTTAATTGGTGTTGTTTCCAAGTCCACACTGGACCGGGGTGGTAGCACCTGTTAGGGGTACCAGCTATGGGCAAATAGTGAACCCCAAACAAAATACCAAATCCTATGAAAATACAAAAATACATTTTTTAGTAAAAATACAAGCAGTACATTTTCATAATAAATTCCCAATAATATATTTTGTAGTGAAAATAGCAGCAATATACTTTTATAAAAAAATTACGAATAATACATTTTCTATAGTAAAATTACCAACGACCAAAATATATAAAACCTACAATAGATGAACGACCAACTATATAGCTATAAAAATGTTTACTCAGAAAGTACAACATTATGCACAAAATATATGTCGTTGAAGACATAAAATTCCGTACAAAAATTTAGATTTAGGCATTAAATAACCCATAGGTGCCGACATACCGCTAAACATAATAAACCTACTAAACGTCTATAAATCTACATATGAGGAGGCACCTGATAAATTTTAAATTGGCCCCAAAAGTAGTTTTTACGTTAAATAAGAGAAAATTAGTATACGTGGTTAAAAAAGAGCGAGATATGATTATTTATTAGAAATTTATTATGACAAAAAGAGAAAAAGCATTTTATGATTAAATTTTGCTCTCGTCAAAATATCCTCTTTTAGCCTAGATTACGGTAGCACAAATATTTGCATCCGACGAAAATGTTTCTCAAAATATAAGTTTCATTAAGTGTTTTCATACTTTTGCAAAAAATTAAGTTAATCATATACTACACTAAATCTACTATCTCCAACTCAATTATTTGCAATGATTCTTCCTCGCCTATTAGCGATTTGCAGAAGACCAACATAGTTTAGAAATTCAAATGACCTCTGTGAGATTGTATCTCAAACGGATTAAATAATATTTATGTTAGTCACACCACAAACTCGCTTCATGACACTTAACTCTCTATTTGAATGACAATTCCAACATTTTTAGGCATTTAACACAACATGTCTGGCCACATACACAATTCCGGAAAATCTTTGTTGAAAATCCAACTATACTTAAACATGAAGACAATAAACAAAAACTAAAAATCCTTGAAGCTATTTACAGAAAACAGTTGAAACCTACAAATATACTTAAATGCTTATAGTTGATAACAGGATTTATTGGTTTATACCAACGGCTTTCCATACATAACACTTTTCTTCATTTTTACTCACACGTTGTCATGTGTGATGTCCTGAACCGCAATGCGATATTTGCTTCCTGCGTTTCATATGCACGATTTATCGCTGCATAGCAATCTTCCATGCAAACAAAACAAACAATCATTGTTGCAATGTCTGTATAACCAATCTAAATCCCAAATTCCCATGTTTGTTATTTGATTTATTATTTAATTTATTGTAATGTACTTGCAATCTCTGATGATGGCTCATGTAAGCCGAAAGTTTAGACAGGATTAACAAGTGATTTTCTTTCGTGTGTCAGTGATAATGCTAAAAAACTTATTCGACAATATGAAAAGAATTTACTTAAAATAAATAATGAAAACTTGTCTATATTATTTAATGAAACATGCATTAATGAATAAATGCTGCCTATATATATATATATATATATATATATATATATATATATATATATATAAGAATAAAAAATATTAAACATTAAAATCTTCAGACACACTGGGTTGTATATTAATATTATTTCGTTTTTATTATTATTTCATTTAGATTGCACGAATAGTTTCATCAGGAGAAACAATATTTCTGCTTGCTGGTAGCAGTGAACTACAGGAATGAATGTCTTGATGGAGAAAATGAACTTTTGTCTGTAGTTTTCATTTGTTTTTTTTATTTTTTTAACATGAATTTTTTAACATTCCTTGTGTTGGTCAAACAGTCTCTTTTAAGTTGTTATTTGAGATACGAGCTGGGTGGATTCATGCTGCTTTGATTTCCCTTGGTCAGTTTGGCAGTTTTATTGGTTCCTTGAGAGTGGATGTGTCTCTGTTAAGTGTGTGTGTGTTATTTGGTTCTTAGGGAGTGAGTGAGTATGATGTGTGTAAGCGTGTATATTACTATGGGTGTGTATTATCATTTGGCTCATTATGGGGTGGGTGATAAAAATATAAATTTATGGTAAACTAACAGCTTTAAATAACAGCTTTCGGATTCGCAATTATACCTATTAAATAATATCTAGAATAATTTGAAACACAACCGCCAACAAAGCAACACAACACAATAACCGTTATGATAATACAATAGATCTTGCTACACATAATGCACTAGTGGCCAGCATATATAAATAGTCATGCCAACACATAACACACATGGCCTGACGACTACATTCAAGCATGAAACATTTTATTGCCACTCGGTTTTGTTCACAGTGTATATATATATATATGTATATACTCTCCACACTGGTGGAATCAAGACTTCATGCTGATTGTCATGCAAACTCCGGAAATTGCTTTTTTGTATCTAGGGTTAATGTGATCAGCCTTTCCCAGTTTCTGGTGATCGGCAAATATTTATATATGAAACAAAATTACTACACAAGATAATCTGTAAAAAATCCTCAATACAAATAATACGCGACAATTCAGCCTGAATCAAATTAAATTTTGGAACAAACATATTAAATGCAGTTCGCGAGCAAAAATAGACAGGACACAACAAGATAACGATTGAAAATGCGATATCTGATATTAAGAAAAGCAATACGCCATAACTGATGCATAAAAACGCGATACTCAAGACAAACGTAAAGAAACACAATATATATCTATAGTCAGACCACCTCAGTTCATCAGATAATATTTCCTAATGGCGTTTGAAAGACGAAATCGTTCAGAAGACATTGAACAATGTATGTTCAAGTTCTACCCGGAAATTAAAAGAATGGTCTCATCGATAAAATATTTAAATAAAAACTGCTAGACAAACATATATATGTGTGTGCGTGTGTGTGTGTGTAATTCTGAAAATAGATTATATCTATATATATGTATATATAATCATTTTTAGAAATACATATATATCCTTTTTCATATAAGATTGTAATCTACATGAAATTCAAATTTGTTCCTAACAATTTATTACCATCAGCACTCACTCTGCGCTATTTGAATATTTGAAGATTTTTGTTATCATGGAAGAAAGTAGGAGGAAGGGAGTTCCGCTGGCGAGAAGTGCGAGAAAAGCAGCTGTTGAAGCGAGATGCCAACCTAGTAGCACGCTTAAATTCATGCACTTGGGGCACAAGTAAAAATAGCTCATCTGAGCAGTTGCTATGAAAATATTTGTAGAAAAGACAGAAGGAAGCCGCATCACGTTTGTCAGATGCCAGGTCAGGAGCTATCAAATTGCAGATCTGTCTTCGGATTTTGTCGAGAACCTCGAGGTGAACAGCGGGGGTACCAGACCATATATGTTGATAGTATTCAATCCAAGGACGAATAGTAGATTCGCAGATTTCAAAGATAGATTCAGCGCGTGCGCAGGCGCGTGTGTGTGCGTATGTGTGATACTGGTGGCTTGATTCATTTACCTGTATTAGAAAAAGTGATTTAATTACCGGCAAGGAAACACAAACACGCACGCACACACACAGACACGCACACACACACAGCTATATATATATAATATGGAGAAAACAACTGAAAAGTTGCAAATTAAAAAAAAATTGAATGTCTTTTTTGTGAAAATATTTATTCTATTTTTTTTATATATATATATATTTGATATTTCAGATCTGCCCCGATGTTTCGTCAGAAATAAATTAAATAACTGTATTCAGAAGTTTGTTTATAAGTAGCGTCCGTCGCGAGACGCGGACATCACGTAATGTGGAATGCAACTGTGTTTGAATATTTCTAACGTAAATCTAACGATAATATTTTAGATGTTGTTTAAAAAGGTTTTTTTTTAACTATATCTAAAAAAAATTTTTTTTTAACTTTTGAAATATTTATACAGATTTAAAATTCCCAAGTCTTTGTTTAACCCTAGTTTATATGTGTCTAATTTTAAAATCCAGTATTTTTCTATTATATTATGATATATATATATATATATATATATATATATATATATATATATATATATATATAGTCAACATAGAGGTTACCACTGAGCGGCCACAATCGGTTTCATCCTTGAACGCAATCATCAGGCCATATTTATATTTACATATGCTCTCTCCCTGATACGGTGCACTTTCAATCATTAATAAAACACACCTTAATATATATATAGGTTTGCTCTACGCTTGTATTGAGCTCTTTAGTTAGTTGTTTACTCGTATCGGGGTTTTTTCTTTGGGCCTTGAACCTGTATCTGTGCGATTATTTTCGACAGACTTTCATGTTCCTGGCTCTTTCTTTTTTTAAAACCTTTTTTTCCTTCGTGATTGATTTGGCTGTTGTTAAATCAAGAGTTCGAAGGTTTTTCGACACGAGTATAGTTACCTATATTTATATATATATATATATATATATATATATATATATATATATATATATATATATATATATATATATATATATAATTGTTTACAGTATTTACATTATTCGGACTATTGTCCTCATCTTTGTCGCCATATTTGTCACAACGTTTCGGCCGTTGTACGCTCCGGCCTTCTTCAGGTGGTTGGAATTTCGAACCGAACCCTTTATTTCGATCACTGGGGTAGACTGTTCTAGTTCCACGAGCCATGTTTGATGGATGTCAGTTATCAGTTATCTCCTGGTAATTTTTCCCTCTGAAAGTTCTCCACTGCCTGAACCGGGTATAGAACTTACACTCTTTTTGGGTCTGTTACTGGATCTAACCAACGCCTTTATCCACCGTACCATGTGTCCTTGAGGACAGTCTACCCCAGTGATCGAAATAAAGGGTTCGGTTCGAAATTCCAACCACCTGAAGAAGGCCGGAGCGTACAACGGCCGAAACGTTGTGACAAATATGGCGACAAAGATGAGGACAATAGTCCGAATAATGTAAATACTGTACATAATACCTCATCTCAGAAATATAGACAGATATAATTGTTTATTTAAAAATTATAATATAAATATGTTATAAAATCACTACAAAAATAGCCATTTTGTTTCAACACCTCCGGTGTCTTATCAAGTGATTACGTGATAAGACACCGGAGGTGTTGAAACAAAATGGTTATTTTTGTAGTGATTTTATAACATATTTATATTATAATTTTTAAATAAACAATTATATATGCTCTACTCTGTATTGAGCACTCTTTTAAGAATAGTAATTGTTGGTTATTGGAATTTATTCCGTATAAACCAATCCTAGACTTGTATATATATATATATATATATATATATATATATATATATATATATATATGGGCACATGGAAGAGTGGATCGAACGTTCGAATCGCACCACGGTCGATTTGTCAGGAAGATTTGTCTTGGTGCTATTGGCCTGAAGGAGGCGATGCCAGCGTGCGGCACCTTTGGAAAGTGCCCGAAATATATTCCGTCTACGCAAGCCTCGTTAGGTAGACGGAACACTTGCTAGTACGTGGGTTTGAGTGTGCTGGCATTGATCACGACAGATAATGCTCTCTCTCTCTCTCTGTATCTCTCTGTCTCTGTCTCTGTCTCTCTTTCTCTCTCTCTCTCTCTCTCTCTCTCTCTCTCTCTCTCTCTCTCTCTCCCAAACTGTAATTAAGATCCGCTCTGCATAGTTGTTGTATAAACAACAGGTGGTCTCCTGAGAGGGCGTCTGCAATAGGGATTAGCTAGCCGCCCCGGATACGAGTGACCAACCACGATGCTACTCTCTCTCTCTCTCTCTCTCTGTATATATATATATATATATATATATATATATATATATATATATATATATATATATATATATATATATATATATATAATAGAATGATAACTCTAAAATCTTTAGGCATTTAAAACAACATGCCTGGCCACATACACAATTCCGCAAAATTCTCGTTGAAAACACAACTATACTTAAACATGAAAACAATAAACACAAACTAAAAATTCTTAAAGCTATATACATAAAACAGTTGAAACCTAACCTGAACAAAATAAACTATGAAATCTCCACAAATATTCTTAAATGCCTATAATTGATAACAGCAGCAATTGGTTTATACCAATATTTAATACTTCTCGTTTTCACACTCGCGTGGTCATGTGTGACGTCACGAGATGCAGTGCGATTTTCGCTTCCGCGTCTCGTATACACGATTTTGTCGTTGCTTGGAAATTTTTCATGCAACATAAGTAGACTATCATTATTGTTTTGTCCGTGTATTGGTTAATATATTGTAATGTAATTGCCGTCTTTGATAATGGCTTATGTAAGCGGAAAGCTTAAATAGGATTAAAAAATATGTATCAATATGGTGATTTTCTTTCGTCTTTCAATGATAATGTTATTAAGCTTATCAGACAATATGAAAGGAATTTACCTAAAATAAATAGAAAAAAACTTTTCTATATTATTTAATGAAACATGCATCAATATATATATATATATATATATAGTCTCAATATATATATATATATATATATATATATATATATATATATTGAGACTAAGAGGAAGATCTTCATGTGTTAGGTTGACGTCTTCCGGTCAGAATCCAACAGGCGAAACGGAAATGTGTTGTCTTTAAAAAGTTTTGCACTTTCTCATTTCCCCATCTTCCAATTCTATATCTTTCTAACACACACACACACACACACACACACACACACACACACACACACACACACACACACACACATATATATATATATATATATATATATATATATATATATATATCGATTTCCATTATATTTTATTGTTGCTAAAATATAAAATCTAGTTAAAAATTGGAACACGTGCAAAATCTTTTATTTTCCCTGTCTCTTATAAAAGATTGTCGGACTCATGGATTTAAAAAAATCAATTCCTATTGTCATTTCCCTTTCCTTTGTTCGTGTATTTTGAAAACATAGTCTTATTAGATCGAATCATAAGTAAGTGTCGTGTTTGGAAAGCAGTTGTAATGATGAATGTGCCTGGCTAACTACTAATTATATGCGGCAATTAAGAATAAATTTGAAGTCCACAAACTTATCGCAGGTTTTTTTTTGCTCCATGCCAGTCGTAGCATACACAGAGGAGTAAAGGCAAAGTATGTTCCTCTATGACAAGTCAAAGACGGATACAACATGAATAGTACAGGAAAAGAATTTATAACTTGGCTGGTCTCTTCTATCCGACCCAACACATTCAAATGACCTTTGCACCGATCACGATCATAAACCTTTTCGATCGCTGCAAAACGCTACGATCGGGAAAAAATTTCTCTAATGAAAGACAGATTTATGAGTTAGTCGAAAAGCTTTTCACACCAAAACTTGCTGAATTTGACTGCAAATATACCGAAGAGTTGACTGATAAGTGGTAACAAGTGAATTGCAAGTAGTGGTGAATATGTATCAGAATAAAATATAACTTTATTTTATTTTATGGCGAATAAAAATGACAGGAACGGATAGCATTTATGCCTAAACTTATTTTTATATATTACACTGTATTTTCTCCGATTAGGGTGTGATTTAATTTATTTGATTCTACAAGGAGTGTAAGAATTTTCCGATAGATAACATATCACCAGACATTATCAGGGTGTTGGGATCCGTCTACCTTGGTTTTTGTCGCTATCCGAGTGTCGGAATTCTAAACATTTAGCAACGTATCTTTTAAATCAGACATAAAAAAACGGTTATTTTCTGAAGGAAAAGTAGAAGCAGAACATCAGTTGAAATAACCTTTATATATTCTTTTCAGAGGACAATGACAATATTATTTTCAATTTTTCTTGCAGTGAAGTTTGTTTTATAAACTAATTTATAAAATGTTCTTAGGGCTACGTAAAATGTGTCAACAGATTTACTTCATGACGGTCAGCCCAATGTGCCTGCGAGTTCGTAGACAAATACTTAGTCGATAGTTAATTCGTTCTATTGCATGCATGCGTGGAGTTGCGTGTGTGTGTATGCACGTGTAGACCAAACTGGCCTCCCTAATTGTTTTGAGCCTCGAGAATCAGTAGGCTTCTATTTTTATATCCGTAAGGGAATTCAAAATCTAATTTAACAGAGAGGTGTGAACTTTTTGAATACAAGGCTTTCATTGGTTAAAAAATAATTTCACACTGACTCGCGGAATCATTCATTTCTTTGACATCTACTTTTTATGAGTGCTGAGCCACATTCTGGTCAAATTTATGACACGACAAGCCTCTTCTTTATCTTTGAGGAAATTGTCCAGCGTTCACTACCATATAGGAGGATTGATTTTACATTAGCGCTTACACTACCTTTTTTTCTGTTCCTTAATACTTCGTTTAACTTTTTCGAAAACGACTTTTGCTAATCCAAAGCACATTCTCATATATGTAAATATGATATACACAGATATGTATGTATGCGTGTGTTTATTATTTTTCACTAATGGCACAGTTACTACATCCTTATCCGAGGTGGAAATGTGGGTGGGTGACACATATACTCTGATCGCTGATAGATCCCGTACAAAATAACCCGTTTTCTAGTTACTGAATTAAATTTATGAAATCTCATGATAATTACGACTTTTCGGCCGTTTTACGCTCTGGCCTCCTTCAGTATCTGTCTATATTTCTGAGATGAGGTATACTAGATATTTACACTATTTACATTGTTCGGATTGTTGCCCTCATCTTAATTGTCATATTTGCGACGTTTCGGCCGTTGTAGGTTTGGCCATGCTTCAGGTGATATACGTTGAAATTTTGAGCAGAACACTTTATTTCGTCCACCGGAGTAAATTGTTCTACTTCCACGTGACATGTCTTTTTCGGATAATTCAGTTTCAGTTATTTCCTTTTAGTAACTCAGCTTTCCAAGTTTTGTTCACCTCTGCTGTGGCCAGGTATTGAACTCATAACTCTTTGGGTTACTTCAACCATCGCTTTTTTTTCACTGGGCCATGTGTCCTTGGGGATTAAATAAAGGGTCTGAACTTCCAACGTATAACACTCGAAGAAGACCAAAGAAACGTCCTGAATATGATAATAAAGATGAAGATAACAGTACTAACAATGTAAATAGAGAAAAGAGTTACAATACTTTTTCTAAGAAATATAGACATATCCTGAAGAAGGCCGGAGCATACAACAGCTGAAATGTCTTGAACACAAAATTAAAAATGAGAACAATAGTCAGAACAATGGGAATAGTTACAATACAACATCCAAGAAATAAAGACAGATTTTGAAGAAGGGCAGAGGGTACAACGGCCGAAACGTCGTGAATGTGACAATAAAGATGAGGTCAATAGTCAGAAAAATGCAAATATTAAAAATAACTCATCTCAGAAATATAAACAGATCCTGAAGAAGTCCGGGGCATACAACTGCTGAAACGTTCTGAATATTGTACTAAAGATGAGGACAACAGATTTTGAACATGTTCATGTTGATTTTATGAAGAATTTGCAATGTTATCGGCCCTTTCATTTCATTTTCAGTCAATATTTAAATTTCAGCATTATAGAGGGGTATATGCTGCTAAAGAAAACCAATCAACTAACCAAGAAACTTAATGTATTCATCGCCTTGCTTGGAATATATATATATATCTATATATATATATATATATATATATATATATAATAAAAATGTGTGTGTGTGTGTATGTGTGTGTATGTATGTGTTGCAGGTGTCTGGGCGGGAGTATAAGAATTTATCGCCTATGGGGTGTGTATGTCGCCAAGAAATGTACACTCTTCCGGTATATCTTCGGACGGTTGAAAATGCGCACACTTTTCTCACTGAAACCCTTCTTTAAATCTTCTCTCTGTTAAAGGTTAATGCCCCCTCCACCTTTGGAACTTCCTGCCTCTCTCATCTATTACCCCTCTATATAGATCCCATGTCCTCCCACATTCTCACATATATACTCTTACTAATATTTTCCCGGAGTTGTTTTTTCTGTTTTCTTTTTGAATCTGTAGGTCTGATGAATTTGATCTTTTTTACGATTCCAATGGATTAAATTATGACCATGGAATATTAGAGTTTAAGTCTTTTTATTATATCCTTACTGTTGCCTGGACATTGAGTTCTACCTGGATCATATCCTCTTGGAATTATTTTTATACATATATATATATGTGTATATATAATTTCATATGTATGTGTATATTTACCACTAATATATATATATATATATATATATATATATATATATATATATATATATATATATATATATATATATTAGAGACAAACTGTCTAATGGTTGGGAAAGTATTGATCCTCTTCTTCTCCCTCCAGCTATGGGTAAATAGCAGAACAGACTGGCTTCTATAGCCTTGGAGGGAAACTGGTTTAGGAGAAGGACAACTTTGAATTCAAAACCTTCGGAGGCCCGTTTGGGGTCCTTTTGGCACGTAGTGAACTTGGTCTCAGTTTTTGGCCCTTCAAAATGTGTGGTTGATTCCGCACAAACCTTCACAACTATAATCAAATCACGTATGCTGGTGTCTGGCTGTTGGTTTCTAGGAACTAAGCTGCTTGGCTCTCATACGTCGAATACGACAAGAGAGTCCACCACACACATACGCACACACACACACACACACACACACACACACACACATACATACATATATATATATATATATATATATATATATATATATATATATAAAAGTGAACATAGAAGTCAACACTTAGAGGCGACAGTCTGTTTCATGCTAGATTCAATCGTGGCCCGACGATTGCATCTAGCATGAAACAGACTGTCGCCTCTAAGTGTTAACTTCTATGTTCACTTTTATATTTACACACGCCCTATTTCTGATATTGAGCACTTTATCCCATAAATATAGCACACTTTAAGACTATATTTTTTTAATATATATATATATATATATATATATATATATATATATATATATATATATATATATATATATATATATATATATACAAATGAGAGAAAGAACAGATGGAGTAAAATTACACTGTTCGTAGCATTTACTTTTTTAAAAAAGTGCTCAATACAAAGTAGAGCAATATATTATTATTTTTTGTTTTTTTATTTTAAGAGATTATTGAAGAATGGAAGCTTTTGTATAGCGATTTCAAGTTTTTTATTGAATGTTTTTATTTTAATCCCTCATAATATAAATACTATATATGTGTATAAATATATATATATATATATATATATATATATATATATATATATATATATATATATATATATATACACACACAGACTAGGTGCACATCCACAAACACAGACATATATATATATATATATATATATATATATATATATATATATATATATATGTGTGTGTGTGTATATCTATGTATGTATGTATGTATACACGAGGTGCCACTCATATGTATCGCGACTAAAACCGATTAATTTATCTTTTCATATGTCATTTATTAAAATATTTTATATTTATTAACGTTTTCCGTTACATTGGACATTTTTTTTTTTGCTTCTGTGGAAATCACTCAACTAGAAAACAAAGAATCCTATTTTTTACCTTTTTCATATATATATATATATATATATATATATATATATATATATATATATATAATATTATATTATAAAATACAGAATATTGCTTTAAGTGTTCCGTATCCGGAATAGAGCGAGTCCAAATATAAATAAAAAAATGGTCAAAAGGTCAACACCAAGTTTCTTTCTTAAACGGAATCTTTGGAGATTGCGTTTAAGCATGAACAAAGCCTCTCACCACATTTGCTCACATTTACACACACACACACACACACACACACACACACACACACACACACACACACACATACATATATATATATATATATATATATATATATATATAGTTTGTGTATGTTTAGTTGATATGCTCTCTATATATATTTTGTGAAATGATATATGTGAGTAAATATTTCTTGTTATTATTCGGGGCTTTTTAATTAAACATTTCCTCGTTTGGTTGTAGTTTCCTTTTCACAAGCTGAAAGCCTCATCGTCGTAATCTTTAACAGCAATGAAATACTGACAAGAAAATACGTCACATTATTAGGAGATGTTCACCTAAGAATAGATTTTATACGTAAAAACTTGAATGGATATGTAACCCTAGATAGGTTTCTTCTGCGTGTGTATGCATGCGCCTGTGCGTCTGTGTTTGTGCCTGCGTCTGTGTGAATGTTTGTATCTATGTCTATCTGCATTTACGAGTGTGTGTGTGTGTGTGTGCGTGTGTTTACGTACTTGCAAGTTAATCTTTAACCCTTAAAATCTGTGCCGAATAAAAGTTTATTTCAAAAGCAATGACTGCGTCTCTTTATGCATCAAAGTAATTTTTTTTTCTTTTTCCATTTTCAACATGTTGACATTCAAATTCTAGTGTGTACAGACAGACGTTCACACGGACATATACATGTTAATAAATCGAAATTCGTGTTTCTTGAAGTCCGAGTAGCGTCATTAAACTGTGAAATTAATTCCTGAGCAGGCCAAATGGAGGGAGAGTTGCTTCGTCACATACAGTTATAATGACACACACAAGTCGTATTCTATAAGAATTAGCAGTTTCAGTTTTTGATGTCATCGAACCTGATGGCTGCTTGAAAGAAATAGTGTTGGCCTTAGGTAAATGAAAGAGAGATAGAGAAAGAAAAAGAGAAGAAATAGTGATTCCAATGAAGGAATTAAAAGAGGAAGAACGAAAAAAGGGAAGTAAAAAATAGGCCTGAAAAAAAGATGAAACTGAAAGATCGAAAAGAAAAGAGAAAGACGAAGTGAAAGAGATAGAAAGAGAATGTAGATATGAAATGTTTTCTTACGGTATAGCGTTAAATAATTAAGATTGGGTGGAAAGGACACACAAATAACTGGACACACCGAGGAAAGGAACACGAGGAAAAAGGATTGTTTATATGAAAGGAAGGTGATGAAAAGGAAAGGAATATCTTTCGAGAGAAAAAAAAAGGATATATGCCTTAAGTACTTTTTTCAATTAAAGACGGAAAGCAAAGAGAATAAAGACAAATGATTCTAGTGGGGATTAGACAACTTACAGGTAAGAATGAAATAGCATGGCGGAAAAAGCAGACGAGAGCATAAGTGAAGAATTAAAGATGCAGCAGGAAAAAGAAGAAGGGAAGAAAAAGGAAAGAAAGAAAAAAATAGAAAATGAAAAGAAGGGGTTGGTGCAATGGGTGGTAAAAATGAGTTTATAAAAGCAGAAAGAGAGAAAGAAAGGGTAAAGGAAAGAGGAGGAGTTAATAGTGAGAAGAAAATTAAGCGAGTATGACGGAAATAAGAAATAAAAGGAAAGAACAAGAAAGACGGGAAGAAAAGAAGAAAGGAAATAGATCAAACAAGAAGGAGAAAAGTGCACGTATTTTAGCGGGGTGTGTGGAGATAATTACGGTTGTGGGGAGAAAGAAAGTAGAAGAAGTTTTAAGAAAATGACTTAATAAATAGTAAATAGAGGAAATTAAGGAAAGTAAAACAAAAATAGGAAAAGGCAATAAAATAAGAATTAAATAATATTGGAAAAAGACTCAAAATAGGAAAGTCATAATCAGAAGGAAGTTTGAAAGAAAAATACAAAACGTTGAGAAAAGGAAGGAAATTTGAAGAAGATGAAGAAGAAGAAGAAGGGAAAGTGTCATATAAAAATTAAAAAAGAAGGAAAAGATAAGATTATAAAAGGAATTAGAAAAAGAGAATAAGCATGAGAACACAAGAAAATGTGAATAAGAATAAGAGAATAAAAATAAGAGAAAGTAAACAAGAATAGAAAGAAGATAAGAAAATAAGAATAAGAACAGCGTAAGAATAAGGGAATAAAAATAAGAATAAAAAACAAGAAGGATAGAAGGAAAATGAGAATAAAAAATAAGAATAAGAAAAAGAGAGTGCGAATAAGATAATAAGAATAAGAAAACAAGAAGAAGAGAAAGAAAATGAAAATAAGAAAAAGGAATAAAAGAATAAAAATCAGTGAATAAGAATAAGAAAAACAGAGATAAGAAGAGTGTATACGAAAATGAGAATAATAAATAAAATTATAAGACAACAAGAATAAGAGAAATGAACATGAGAATACGAAAAAGAGTGTAAGAATAAAAGAATAGGAATAAGAAAGCAAGAAGTGAAATAAAATGAGAATAAGTAAGAATAAGAAAAAAGCAAGTAAGAAAAACAAATATAGAATAAAAGAATAAGTATAAGAGATTAAGAATAAGAAAAAAGAAGAGGAACATGAAAATGGGAATAAAAGAATATAAAATTAGGGAACAAGAATAAGGGAATAAGAATAAGAGAATAAGAAGAGAAAGAAAATGAGAATAAGAAAGAATAAGAAAAAGCGAGTAAGAAAAACATAGATAGAATAAAAGAATAAGTATACGAGATTAAGAATAGGAAAAAAAAGAAGAGGAACATGAAAATGAGAATAAAAGAATAGAAAATAGAAAACAAGAATAAGGGAATAAGAATAAGAGAATAAGAAGAGAAAGAATGAGAATAAGAAATAATTAAAAAAACGAGTAAGAAAACGAAAGTAAGAATACAAGAATAAGAGAATAAGAATAAGGGAATAAGAATAAGAAAAACAAGGATAAGAATGTATACAAATAAGAAAATGAGAATAAGACAACGAGAATAAGAATAAAATTATAAGACAAAAAGAATAAGGGAAAAGAACATACGAATACGTATAAGAGTGTAAGAAAAAGAAAATAAGAATGAAAAAGAAGAGAAAGAAATTGAGAATAAGAAAAATAGAATAAGAAAGAGAGATAAGTAATAAGTCGAATAAGAATAACCGAATAAGAATAACTGGGATAAGAATGTATGCAAATAAGAAAATGAGAATAAGAAAACAAGAATAGGAATAAAATTATAAGACAACAAGAATAAGAGGAAAGAACATAAGAATAAGGAAAAAACAAACTTTGCGAATATGTAAAAAGAATAAGATTCTGGTGTGGCAGAAAGGCAAAATATGTAAATAGTGAAAAAGAAGGTGAGGAGGTGGGAAGAAGATGCGAAGAAAAAAAAGAAGAAGACGAGGAAAAAGGAAAGGAATTAGTGATGGAAAAAAGGGGGGGAAAAGTTGATTCGTTTGATAATGAGAAGAGATATGCATCCAGTTATAAGAACGTTTATATTAATGAATATGATAACAAAACATGAAGTTAATAATAATAATAATAATAATAATAATAATAATAATAATAATAATAATAATAAGGGCACTAATAAATTTCAGAGAAGAAAGAAATGATAAGTAAGAGAAATAGTAATATGGGTAAGTAAGAGAAGAAGAAAGAAAGAATGGAGGAGGTGGAGGAAGCGTCAAAGAAATCTGGAAGAACGCGGGAAAGAAAAGAAAGAAAGACAGGAAGTAGGAGAAGAAAACGAGGAAACTGTGGGAAAAAGAATGAAGTCTAGAAACAAAAATGAAGAAAGAAATAATACAAAGGAATGTGGCGAGTAAGTGAAAAGAGTAAAATAGAAAAAATGAAAATAAAACGAAAGAGAATGAAATTAGTCAAAGTAAGAAATTAGCTATTAATAAAGAAGGAAAAAGAAGATTGTAAGTAAGTATGGAAGGAAGGAAGGAAGGAAGGAAGGAAATGAGTAAATAACTCACGAAGAAGAAGCAAAGAAAGTGAGAAAGAAAGAAAACTAAAGAAATGATTAGACAACTTAGTATAGAAAATACTAAAATAAAAAGATAAATCAGGAGAAGAAAGAAAGAAAGAAAAGGTAGAAGAGAATGATAAAAGAGAAAATGGTGTTTATTGAATGTATAGAAAAAGAAAGAAGATAAAGAGAGAGAGGAAAGAAGCCAGAGTTAAAGAAAGTGATGGAGAAAAAGAAAAGGGTTAAAGAAAAGGAAAGAGATAAAGGAAAAGAAAGAGACAAGGAAAAGGAAAGTGATAAAGGAAAAGAAATAAGTACAGAAAAAGGAGATAAAAGAAAGAGATAAAGAAAAGGAAAGAGATAAAGGAAAGAAAGAGACAAAGAAAAGGAAAGAGATAAAGGAAAGAAAGAGACAAAGAAAAAGAAGATAAAGAATAAATTGTAGAAAATAAATGAATTTGTATAAAATAAAAAAGGGGGGGAAGTGAGATTCAACAAAGAATGGGAATTAACAGATGAAGAATAAAAAAGAATGAAGTATAAAAGAGAATGAAGAATAAAAGAGAATGAAGAATAAAAATGAATGAAGAATAAAAACGAATGAAGAATAAAAGAGAATGAAGAATAAAAAAGAATGAAGAATAAAAGAGAATGAAGAATAAAAGAGAATGAAGAATAAAAATGAATGAAGAATAAAAAAGAATGAAGAATAAAAGAGAATGAAAAATAAAAAAGAATGAAGAATAAAAAAGAATGAAGAATAAAAGAGAATGAAGAATAAAAGAGAATGAAGAATAAAAGAGAATGAAGAATAAAAAGAATGAAGAATAAAAGAGAATGAAGAATAAAAAAGAATAAAAGAGAATGAAGAATAAAAAAGAATGAAGAATAAAAACGAATGAAGAATAAAAGAGAATGAAGAATAAAAAAGAATGAAGAATAAAAGAGAATGAAGAATAAAAGAGAATGAAGAATAAAAATGAATGAAGAATAAAAGAGAATGAAGAATAAAAAAGAATGAAGAATAAAGGAGAATGAAGAATAAAAGAGAATGAAGAATAAAAATGAATGAAGAATAAAAACGAATGAAGAATAAAAGAGAATGAAGAATAAAAATGAATGAAGAATAAAAACGAATGAAGAATAAAAGAGAATGAAGAATAAAAAAGAATGAAGAATAAAAGAGAATGAAGAATAAAAGAGAATGAAGAATAAAAATGAATGAAGAATAAAAAAGAATGAAGAATAAAAGAGAATGAAGAATAAAAAAGAATGAAGAATAAAAAAGAATGAAGAATAAAAGAGAATGAAGAATAAAAGAGAATGAAGAATAAAAATGAATGAAGAATAAAAAAGAATGAAGAATAAAAGAGAATGAAGAATAAAAAAGAATAAAAGAGAATGAAGAATAAAAATGAATGAAGAATAAAAAAGAATGAAGAATAAAAGAGAATGAAGAATAAAAAAGAATAAAAGAGAATGAAGAATAAAAAAGAATCAAGAACAAAAGAGAATGAAGAATAAAAAAGAATGACGAGTAAAAAAGAATGAAGAATAAAAGAGAATGACGAATAAAAATGAATGAAGAATAAAAAAGAATGAAGAATAAAAACGAATGAAGAATAAAAGAGAATGAAGAATAAAAAAGAATGAAGAATAAAAAAGAATAAAAGAGAATGAAGAATAAAAATGAATGAAGAATAAAAAAGAATGAAGAATAAAAACGAATGAAGAATAAAAAAGAATGAAAAATAAAAAAGAATGAAGAATAAAAGAGAATGAAGAATAAAAGAGAATGAATAATAAAAATGAATGAAGAATAAAAAAGAATGAAGAATAAAAGAGAATGAAGAATAAAAAAGAATAAAAATGAATGAAGAATAAAAAAAGAATGAAGAATAAAAGAGAATGAAGAATAAAAATGAATGAAGAAAAAAAAGAATGAAGAATAAAAGAGAATGAAGAATAAAAAAGAATCAAGAACAAAAGAGAATGAAGAATAAAAAAGAATGACGAGTAAAAAAGAATGAAGGATAAAAGAGAATGACGAATAAAAATGAATGAAGAATAAAAAAGAATGAAGAATAAAAACGAATGAAGAATAAAAGAGAATGAAGAATAAAAAAGAATGAAGAATAAAAAAGAATAAAAGAGAATGAAGAATAAAAATGAATGAAGAATAAAAAAGAATGAAGAATAAAAACGAATGAAGAATAAAAAAGAATGAAGAATAAAAAAGAATGAAGAATAAAAGAGAATGAAGAATAAAAGAGAATGAATAATAAAAATGAATGAAGAATAAAAAAGAATGAAGAATAAAAGAGAATGAAGAATAAAAATGAATGAAGAATAAAAAAGAATGAAGTATAAAAAAGAATGAAGTATAAAAAAGAATGAAGAATAAAAGAGAATGAAGAATAAAAATGAATGAAGAATAAAAACGAATGAATAATAAAAGAGAATGAAGAATAAAAGAGAATGAAGAAAAAATATGAAGAATAAAAGAGAATGAAGAATAAAAAAGAATGAAGAATAAGAATTGGATAAGATGGAAAATAGAAAGTAGAAATGTAGAATAAAGAAAAAAGAATAAGGAAAAAAACAAACTTTTCGTCATATTTGGCAAGAGCGAAGGAAAAACGGAAAGTGAATAGGTTAGAAAAAAAAACAAAAAAATAAAAGGTAACTCAAAGATGTATGGATGGGTGTGCGGAAGGGAAGAGCAAAGGTCGTCCTGAAAAAGAAAAAAAAAAGACTGTCCTTTTAGAGAATGAATGAAAATGAACGAGGGAAGAATAAAAAGAAAACTTAGGAGGAATAAAATTGTGAAAGAAAAGAAGAAAAAGAAGATATTGAAGGATAATGAAACAAATTATGAAAATGAGTAAAAAGTGGAACAGAAAAAAATAAGAGGAGGAAGGAAATATGAAGAAAATGAAAGAAAGAATGAAAAATTGGAGAAAAGAAGGGGGCTGCCATGTTGAAAAAGAAAGGAATGAAAGAAGAATAAAAAGGCAGAGAAGAGGCATAAAGGTCGAGAGCAGAGGATAGAGGGAAGGAAAAAGAGAATGAAGGAGGCTTGCAAAAATAGCTAAGGGAGAGAGAGCCAGCAAGTGGACCAAGAAAGGGTGCGAGTTGTTTGAAGAAGAAGAAGAAAAAGAAGAAGAAGAAAAAGAAGAAGAAGAAGAAAGAGAAGAATAATAATAAGAAATAGTAAGAAAAACAGGACAATAAAATAAATAAGAAAAAGAAGTAAGAGAAGAATAAGAAAACGAAGAAGAAAAAAAGGAGAAAAACATAATAATAATAATAATAATAATAATGAGAAGAAGAAGAAGAAGAAGAAGAAGAAGAAGAAGAAGAAGAAAGGGCGCGAAAGAACAAGAAAATCAAATAATAATAATAATAATGAGTGCAAGAAAAAGAAGAAGAAAGAGAAGTAAAAGAAAAAGAAAAGGAGAAGAAACGGCACGGAAAAAACGGGTAAATGAAAGAAAAAGTAAAAACATAATGATAATAATAATTACAAGAAAAAGAAGGAGGAGGAAGAGGAGGACGGAGAGAAGGAGGAGGAGAAGAAGAAGAAGAAGAAGAAGAAGAAGAAGAAGAAGAAGAAGAAAAAGAAGAAGAAGAAGAAGAAGAAGAAGAAGAAAAAAGAACAATAAGAAAAGAAAAGCCGTGAAAAAAAACAAGAAAATTAAATAATAAAAGTAAGAAGAAGAAGAAGAAGAAGAAGAAGAAGAAGAAGAAGAAGAGGAAGAAGAAGAAAAAGAAGAAGAAGAAACGGTGGGGGAAGTCAAAGAATCAACTTAGATGTAGAATGTAAAGAGAAAAGATGTATTCAAATATTAATCGTACTGAATGAATTGGGAATAATTAAAGAAATAGGGATTGTAAAAGAAGTGAAAAACGCAAAAAAAATGAAGGCAAAAAAGAGAGAAAAACGAATGGTTTGTTGTAGTCGCGAAGAAGAAATCGAACAAGATGGAAAAACTGAAGCAAAAAGCAAAGAAGGAGAGAGTTTCAGGAAGAGTAGGAGTAAAGAAAAAGCTTCTCTCCTCCTTCGGTGGATTAATATGCAAATTTTCGGATACCTTTATCTATGTGTGCATAGTGAAATCGGCCGGGCTTAGACGAACCCCGAACCTGCCAACCTTTCTCCTCGACGATACACACATACAATGCACACGCGAGCAGACATACGTGTACCTGCCCTATACAGTTCTGTGATTATTATATGTAACGTTCATTACTTTTCATTACAATCCTTATCATTATTACAACTGCTTCTGTCGTTGTTACAACAGCGACTACTGCCAATACGGATAATAAGAAGAAGAATGGCGACAGCGTCATTAATTTATTGTTAATGATTGTTCTTAGGGTTAATGCTGTTGGTGATGATGGTGTATTTATTCTGGTTGTAATTTTGATGTTATTAACCGAACACGTTTTCTCTTTACACACTGTCACGCACCTATATACACACCTATGTACATATTCATGCATACATATATGTTTATATTAACAGCTACTTATTAATGTCATGCATTTATATGAATTTTCTGTTTTTTTTTCTTACTCCGAGCAATTGTCTATCCCCCTCCCTATTTTCCTCTACATACCCCTCTCTTTACATATCTCTTCATCTAGTTCTCTTTCGTATATATATATATATCTCTTTCTTTTCGAAACTCTCTCTATAATTCTTGTTTTCTCCCTCTCACATGTCAATTTTCATTTCTTCCCCACCTCGTCTCTCGCACTCACCTTCCAGCCGTTTCTTTCTTTGCTTTTTTCTTTT
>OZ038513.1:78839915-78844915 GCA_964036315.1 Acanthosepion esculentum
ATATATATATATATATATATATATATATATATATATATATATTTATTGAGAGTTATTTAGAGAGATTTAATAAGACATTATCTATCTGTCTGTCTGTCTCGGACGATTCATATCTATCCTTCCATCTATATATCTGTCTGTTCCTTTTATATACATCTATCCATTAAATAAAATTATATTCTAATTGCAGAAATAAATATATATACATACATATTCACATACATACATACACTCACAGACCTCCTCCACACACATACATACATATATATATATATATATATATATATATATATATATATATATATATATATGAAGAAATATATTCTTAAAGTGTTCTATATTTATGGGATAAAGTGCTCAATATCAGAGATAGAGCGTGTGTAAATATAAAAGTGGACAGGGAAGTCAGCACTTAGAGGCGACAGTCTGTTTCATGCTAGTGCAATCGAATTGCCTGACGATTGCACTAGCATGAAACAGACTGTCGCCTCTAAGTGCTTACTTCCATGTCCACTTTTATATTTATATATATATATATATATATATATATATATATATATAAAACAAAGGTGCACAAGAGATTCAGTTAAACACACACGCAAACACACACGCAAACACACACACACACACACATACACACACGTGTGTGTGTGTGTGTGTGTTACTTGAAAAATAATTTGAAATAAAGCATTAAAGTGGTCATTTTAAAAGTATCGCCCGAAGAGATCGTCAGGTCGAAACCATGGTCGCCTATTTTAAATGAATTCCAAAGTTAAAGACTTTACATGTTATTTTTATTTTTACTTATCTTTTTTTCACATGTTTATTAATCACTTTTTAATACTACTGTTTCCTGGTCTGATTCAACTCTAACCACTAACCTTTACATATATATACATAAACATATATATATATATATATATATATATATATATATATATATATATGTATATATATATATATATATATATATATATTCTTATATATTTATATATACATGTGTATATATATATTTATATATACATGCGTATATATACATTTATATATATATATATATATATATATATATATATATATATATATATGCAGAAATATAGTCTTAAAGTGTGCTATATTTATGGGGTAAAGTGCTCAATATCAGAGATAGAGCGTGTGTAAATATAAAAGTGGACATGGAAGTCAGCACTTAGAGGCGACAGTCTGTTTCATGCTAGTGCAATCGTCGCCTGACGATTGCACTAGCATGAAACAGACTGTCGCCTCTAAGTGCTGACTTCCATGTCCACTTTTATATTTATATATATATATATATATATATATATATATATATATATACCGTTTTAAAAAACCAGAGTTGTGTTAATACAATATATAGAAGCACAATTATACATAAGTCAGTTGAAACAATTATTTGAAATTAGTATCAATTCCGTATCATTTTACGGTTGGGTTTTGCAAAGACAACTTTGTTTGTTTCAGTTGTTTGTCTGTTTATTTAAGTTGGCGGCGGCCATCTCCTTTGACGGGAAATCCTCTTCCCTTTATTCGTTTATAGTTTCATGCCTCCAGGAGGATTTATTACGTCGCGAAATTATTTCTAATAAATAATAAAATACATAGAGATAATTAAGGGCCTTCGATTAAATTTTGTTACTTAGTTTCACAATAGCGTTACAAACATTTACTTAAAAAATAAACTCTACTTGGCCTAATGTTTAGCCAGATGGGGGCGTCAAAAATTAGAGGCTAAGAGTTATGTCACTTTCACACACACACACACACACACACACACACACACACACACACACACACACACACATTCCTTAATTCATATGTTGAATTAGTAAAAAAAATTTAAAAAGTAAAATTAATGTCTATTGCTTTAGAGATTGAAAGTCTTACTCCAAACAAGAATACTCTTACACTGAAAACCACCTAAACAGGAAACTACATTAATTACTATATACATATATATATATATATATTTAGAGGAACAAATACGGTCAGTAAAGGTGTCATCTAAGAACACACAGAGGCCATTAAAAGATAAGAATACAGATATAATTCCTCACAGCCAGTTTAAGGAAGACATTTGTGTCACTAACACACAAAAAAGAGAATGTTTAACATAGAAAAACATTTTAATAATATATGGAAATATCCAATCTTTGCCTGATGAAGGTCACGAGACCGGAAACCCCGGTAGTAAAAAGTCCTCAATCCAAGCGGCTATCCATTACTCCACCGTGCCTCAACGAGACAAGAAACAATCAAAGACATATATATATATATATATATATATATATATATATATATATATATATATATATATATATATATATATATATATATATATATGGATTGATAAAATTAGTGGAAAATATACACATGCATATGCAATCATATACCTAAAATATATATACTTACAATGTCTAGGACAGTGTAAGGATATATATATATAGTTTAAATACGTTACTTTGAAATTGCTAAACAAACGGTAACTGTAAAGCTAAATAGTATAACATATCTGTCAATGTGACTTTCGATAGGATACAGGTTCGATTCCTATCGGAGGAAATATATTTTGTATGAAATTTCTCGGACATTCAGACCGGTAAATGTGTTAATACTGTTATTCCGAACAGAGCATTTACTTTAATATTTCACACACACACACACACACACACACACACACACACACACACACACATATATATATATATATATATATATATATATATATATATATATATGTTTGCTAGCTCGCAAATGATGCTAATTTATTAAAATGCGTAAAGATATAATTTTATTGTAAGCACATCCAAACGCGCATAATTTTGTTCGACATCGTCCTCGAATTTAAAAATTGTCGATCATTATAAACAAAGAACAGTTTTCGGTTTCAAACCAGTTTGCTGGTTTCGTGTCTAACCGTCGGCCAAAATATTTTAAATTTGTTTAAAGATGTTTTTATTAAATAGTTTTCATAAATATAAATGAAATCTGAAAAGTTCTCTGTTTTTTTTTTTATTTTTATTAATATCCATATACCTGCAAGAATGTCTTGAAACAAATAGAACCCGTATTGTTTGTATTCTGTATGAATGAACGCGTACGTTAGTATGTGTGGGGGTTTTATTATTTATTTGTTTTTGTTTTATAATCGGGAAGCAATGGTTCTGGTCCATGTGCGCATGCATTTGAAGCTGCAATTTGCGTGTGTGTCTATGTACGTGTGTCTGCATCTTCCTAAATTGAGTTGCTTTCAGTTTTGTATATGACAGAAAAACGTGTTTGGGAATTTGGGCTAATGGAATATATATATATATATATATATATATATATATATATATATATATATATATATATAATATAGATATATATATGCGTGTGAGTGTGTGTGTGTGTGTATGTAGATGCATCTATGTAATATATAATTATATATCGAGATAAATGTGTTCCTGCGTTATTATTATGTGAATATATATATATATATATATATATATATATATATTTATATTTATATTTATATATATATGTGTGTGTGTTTGTGTGTGTTCGCATATGCAGACACTGAGGCACAGACACAGACACACTCACAGACATACATACATACATATACACACACACACACACACACATATATATATATATATATATATATATATATATATATATATATTACTTTGAAGCTTAATAATTAATAACGTCAATCAGAGCATATTGCTTTTAGTTTTGACTTAAGTTTTGCATTTTATACTTGTACTTTCTCAAGCACACACACTTACACACACACATACACGCAGGCACAGATATATATATATATATATATATATATATATATGAAAATATATATACACAGAATATCATATAGAATTATATATATATGATTAAATGTGAGTTTAGTAATAACATCTCTCTATATACAAATATCGATCCTCCAGAAACTACTGTTGTTGATAGTGTTATTAATTTGATCCTAGATGTTTGTCGTCTTATTGTGTTCTTGTACCAGACTTGGTCTATCATTTATTCTCCATTTGGCCTCTCTCTCTTCGTCAATTGCTCTACACGGACACACACACACACACATACATACACAAAGATGTTTATACATATATATATAACTATATATATATGTGTATATATATGTATGTGTCTATGTATCTATGTATCTATGTTTGTATCTATCTAACTATCTCTCTTTCTCTTTATATATATAACTATATATATAACCATATATATATACATATATATATGTACATACATACATACATACACACACACACACACACGCAGACACAGACACACACACACACACACACACACACATATATATATATATATATATATATATATGATTTTGGCTCACATTTCAGAGACTAACATATATTAGCTGAATTTCATTACAGACGTAAGACTAGGTACTACCATTAAGAGTTTTATTTAATTTTTCTTGTGTTCGTATTTTTCTGTACAAATAAATGTGTGAAAAATATTATTATATTATTTTCGTCTATTATCAATCATATTTTTTTTTAAGTTTCAGCAGGAAGTGTAGATATTTTAATATAATTTTATTGTGATGGGAATGATTTATTATGCTCCAAACATGACCAACAGTATTGTAGCCGTGTTCACATCGATGTTTCCCATATATATATATATATATATATATATATATATATATATATATATATATATATATGATTATTTATTCGGAAATTATAACATAAATATATTATAAAATCACTACAAGAATAGCTATTTTGTTTCAACACTTCTGGTTTCTTATCAAGTGATGGTGTTGAATTTAAGGTTTTTAACACCCTTTATTGTACATATACTTGGATATACATATATATATATATATATATATATATATATATATATATATATATATATATATATATAATAGATAGATAGATAGATAGATAGATAGATAGATGCACCCACATTATAGCAGCATGTGTTAATGATTATGAAGCTCTTGACCCCGC
>OZ038513.1:78849915-78852415 GCA_964036315.1 Acanthosepion esculentum
TGAGGTATTATGTACACTATTTACATTATTCGGACTATTGCCCTCATTTTTGTCGCCACATTTATTACAACATTTCGGCCTTTCAGTATCCGTTTATATTTCTGAGATGAGGTATTATGTACACTATTTACATTATTCGGACTATTGTCCTCATCTTTGTTGCCATATTCATCACAAAGTTTCGGCCTTTCAGTATCTGTCTATATTTCTGAGATGAGGTATTATTTACATTATTCGGACTATTGACCTCATCTTTGTCGCCATATTTATTACAATGTTTCGGCCTTTCAGTATCTGTCTATATTTCTGAGATGAGATATTATTTACATTACTTACATTATTCGAACTATTGTCCTCATCTTGATCGCCATATTTATTACAACGTTTCGGCCAGTGGGAGAAATAAGGGGTTCAGTTCGACATTCCAACTACCTAAAGAAGGCCGGAGCGTACAACGGCCGAAACGTTGTAATAAATATGGCGACAAAGATGAGGACAATTGTCCGAATAATGTACGAAAATTATTAATATTTATTTTTTAAATTCAGATGTATACAGCTTGTCATAATTTGTAAGAAAGATGTAAGCGAAACGAAAAAGATACAAAGTTATTTTAGGATATTTTACAGAAAATAAATTGACTGCATTTAGAAGAACAAGAATAAACAAACACTAGCTTTAAGCTTGTCATACAGACAGATCTAAAAAGGATTTATTAATCAATTCATCCCCAGCAAGGCGATAACGCCATTGAGACGCAGTGGGAGGGTAGCTACTGAAAATAAAAGAGAATGAAAAAACATTAGAAGGAATTGGAAATCCATTCTTAAACAAGAAACAGGGGATAAACCTCTACTCCTGCTCCAAAGACCAGGGAGATGTGTGAACTGGGCAATATGCAAACCTATCTACTCTCATTAATTTTAAATAAATAGATAAACAAATAAGAAATAAAATTTCAGAGTTTAGGCGGAGACGTTAGAAGTATAGTGTTGAAGTAGATTTTAGAAGGAACCGGAAAACCAATCATGAACAGAAAACAAGGGATAAACCTCTACTTTTGTTTATATGACCAGGGTGGAGTGTGGCCCGGACGATAGACGAACTTATCTACTCCTATTAAATGAGCAAGAAATGCAGATTGAGTACGAAGGAGATATTTGAAGATGCTGGTTTTTCGAATGGAAACTGAAAAATTACAATTAATCAATATCATGAAAGTAACTGCCATCATTAAGTAAACATCCAAGAAAAAAGCTTATAACTAACGTGAAGAAGTACATGAAAACTTATTTTTCAGTAATAACGAATGTAACATTATACTTGTCAAACAAAATGTCTGGGATAGAAATTCGGTTTTTCTTGAAAACAGTTAAGCAAGAGGGGAAGCTGAATTATGATTTGCTATTGTGTACAATGACATTAAAGATTCTTTCGCATTTGATATTGGTGTCAATAAATGTGAAGGAAATTATTAAATTTTCAAGAAAAGCATTTCATTAATGCTTCCATTCACAACGAAGAAACTTTAAGCTAAAAGGTCTATCCGTGTAAGACAATCGACATTCACATACTTCAAAGCTGATCATTGCACGTATAGACGCAGAAAGTAACAAAAACACCAACTAATGAATGGACCATAGCTCCACCAGACATTTATCCAATAGAAAACTTATACGTCATCATTAAAAGAGATTCTTATTATGAAAATGGAAAGCAATCTTCAAGCAAAGAAGTCTAACAAAAGAAGTACAAACTGCTATTGGTAATGTTAAAATTGGAAAGAAGCAAATTTAAGAAAACCACTGAAAAAAGAAAGATGAATGGTATAGAACGTCTACAAGAACATATTGATATCTGAATTCATAAAATAGTCATTTGTTCAGGAACATATGGGATATTGTGTTAATTTAATATATCACATATATCAGGAGTGGCGAAACTTGCTTAATGTAAAAGCCACATGCAGTAAAGTTAAGATATTTGAGAGCAGCAAAGCATTAAGAAAAATTTACACATACGTTTTTGTTATATACACATGAGCAGTAAACTTAGTTTTTAATGCAATGGGGTCTCAATTCATACCCAGTAAATAATTCTAAAGCCTGAAATTTTTTTTTGTTTAGTTTTTTTTATTAACTGGAATGGCAAAAAACTAGTCCAACTGCGTATAAAACGTCGAAGAGACGCATATGGCTGGCGAGCCGCGGTTTTGTCAGCTCTGGCCTTTTTATCTTTAGGATTGATATAAAATTAAAAAAATATGTCTGTTTGCATAAAAGCTGACGTTTTTAGACATATTATTATCGATATTTAAAAAATAGTATATTATTCTTATGAATATATATACTGAATATTGTACGCATTTCAGTTGAAATTAATAGCAATTTTATAATGAAAATATAGACTTGCCTAATTAAATCAGACAGAATGGAGGCACGTTCAAGTGTACCTGTGTAGCACATGGGCGTCTATTTCAAACAGGATGATACACGCAAAA
>OZ038513.1:78857415-78862415 GCA_964036315.1 Acanthosepion esculentum
TATGTATGTTTGTATGTATCTACTTACCTAGCTCCATCTGTTCATTCACTTCACATCTATCTATCTATCTATCTATCTATCTATCTATCTATCTATCTATCTATCTATCTATCTATCACAGCCTTTTAATCTCTCCCTCTTCTCTCTCTCCCTCTGCGAACACTTAGAGGCGACCGTCTGTTTTATGTTAGATGCAATCGGGCCCGACGATTGCATCTAGCATGGGACAGACTATATATTTATATTTACACACGCTCTATCTCTGATATTGAGCACTTTATCCCATAAATATAGCACACTTTAAGACTATATTTATTCATATATATATATATATATATATATATATATATATATATATATATATTCGATCGTAATAATGATCACCGTGTCAATGTGAACGACCCTTTCTTTAGCTCTATAGTATGTGCCCCGCCAGAGCTATATACAGTTTTGAATTACTTTCTCCTAGATCGGTTTCCACCAGATACAGTATGCCCTGCTCTTTTGGTATATCTTCGGGGGTGAAGAAAAAATTATACCTTTCCTAATTATATTAGCACTTACGTGAACGTAATCGATCTAACTGGAATGCGAACTCTGCTCTCCGATTTCTCAATCCTAGCCGATACATATATACATATATATATATGTGTGTGTGTGTATGTCTAAAAATGGTGAGAGAGATAAGAAGACACATATACATATATATATATATTATCTTGTGTCCACAATTTCTTAGAATCAATGCTGCTTTATATCTAGTCTCGTTGGTCAAGTTCACGTATCAATGTGTGTAATCAGGTCATCAAGAGTCTTCACTCCCATTGCCTAAGACTATCCATCATAGCACACCAACGTATAGTTGACAATGTCTCCCCATTTGAATCCATTAGTCTGTTATATTGGTGGTGCCGTACAGGGAGACCAACGCATGAATCAGCGATACCTTAGAGTGGTTCAGGATTCCACCTCATCGTCGACGTAATGGGGAAAATAAAATAAAACTCACCTGAGCAAGTACAACCCACAGATTTCTTTTTTTTTTGCATTTATATATATATATATATATATATATATATATATATATATATATATATATACATACATATATATATATATATATATATATATATATATATATATATACATACATATATATATATATATGTATGTATATATATATATATATATATATATATATATATATATATATATATATATATATATATATATATATATATATATATATGAGATGGAATCCATAATAAACTATTATTAATCTGAAGGATTTCCTTTTTTAATGGTTTTTAAAGTGGACTATTTTTATTCAATATATATATATATATATATATATATATATATATATATATGTGTGTGTGTGTGTGTGTGTGTGTGTGTGTGTGTGTGTGTGTGTGTGTGTGTGTGTTCATATACCTTAAAGGGGTCTGTTTTTATTTAATATATATATATATATATATATATATATGAAGAAATATAGTTTTAAGATGTGCTATACTTATGAGATAAACTGTACAATATCAGAGATAGAGCGTGTGTAAATCGTGGCCTGACGATTGCATCTAGCAGGAAACAGACTGTCGCCTATCTTTTATTAACTTAACCAATATTATTTCAGTGGGTTTATTGTCATCCACGGGTTTTTAAATAAAATTATTTTGTTTAATTTCTTTTCCCGTGATGATTTAAGGTATACATTTTCTGGTTATGCAATCTGTAAAATCGTCCAAAGTCGCCTGAAGATCGTGTGAGCAGGAAACTTGGTTTATGACTAGGGCTGTCCTCAAGCGTTTTTGCTCTGTCTAGGTAATCTAGACATTGAGCATATCACTTTATATACATTGTAGGGAGATGTTTACCTTTCGGTGTTTTTCATTTTTGATTTATACTGTCCCAATGATATTTTAGTCCTGTTTAAGGGTATTTAGGACTTTTGCAACTTCTCATATAAATATGTATATATATATATCTGTATTTATAAAATATACATATAATATATACATACGCATATATATATATATATATATATATATATACATATATACACACACACATATACTATATGCATACATGTACATATATACACGTATACATATATATATAAATATATATATATATATATATATAATATACATATACACATATATAAACATATTCGTATATATATACATATATATAAATACATATATATACATATATATATATATATATATATATATAAATTTACATAGATAGATGAGACACACACAAATATATGAATATAATAAACACACACACATACATATATATATATAGAGAGAGAGAGAGAGCAGAGAGAGAAAGAGAGAGTAAATCCCCACGAATGCATCTTAATTACAATGTAATGACAAAGATATTCTTTGAATATATTTTTTTAGATCTTTTTAATACTTAGTTGATGAATGAGATCACAATAAATTTTGAGGATAATTACAAAGTTTATGTCCACAGAATATACAATTCAGCACAGTTCAAATCAAAATTCATTAACAAACTCAGAAGAAGGAAAATTCCTCAAAACCTCGTTTTCTCTATATCGACTAAATAAAAAACATAAAAATATACAAATATCTTTGTAATCACTATCTATCTATTTGTATATATGCAAGTATATATATATATATATATATATATGTATATATATATATATATATATATATATATATTTATATACATATATATGTTGTGTGTGTGTTCATATACCTTAAAGTGGTCTGTTTTTATTCAATATATATATATATATATGTGTGTGTGTGTGTGTGTGTGTGTGTTCATATACCTTAAAGTGGTCTGTTTTTATTTAATATATATATATATATATATATATATATATATATATATATATTTAATTATATATGTGTGTGTATGTGTGTTCATATACCTTAAAGTGGTCTGTTTTTATTTAATATATATATATATATATTTAATTATATATGTGTGTGTATGTGTGTTCATATACCTTAAAGTGGTCTGTTTTTATTTAATATTTATATATATATATATATATATATATATATATATGAAGAAATATAGTCTTAAGATGTGTTATATTTATGGGATGAACTGCTCAATATCAGAGATAGAGCGTGTGTAAATCGTGGCCTGACGATTGCATCTAGCATGAAACAGACTGTCGCCTCTCAGTGTTGACTTCTATGTTCACATTTATATATGTATATGTATATATTAGGAAATGGATTAGATACGAATGACTTTTTATTTATTTGTTGAAAACTTATTTTCAAATGAAAACTCATATTTGAGTAGATTTGAACAATATATTTATTTGTTTACGTCTACAAGTCCGAATATTCAAAAAATCTTGTTAGGAGACGCAGGTTGGAATCCTGCCAGAGGAAACATAAAAAGAAAAAAATTATATATATATATATATATATATATATATATATATATATATATATATATATATATATATATATATATCTATATATATATATATATATATATATATGTATGTATGTATGTATGTATGTATATATATATATAGTAAGGTAATGAAGGGTTTGGTAATCCGTGTGGATTATTCCAAAGAGGAAGTAATCCAGAGAGCTGAATGTAACTATAGATGTGACCTGATGAAACAGGAAAAATATATTTCCTGGAGAAATATATACATATATATATATATATATATATAAACATATATATATATATATATATATATATATATATATATATATATATATATATATATATATGTATGTATATATATATATATGTATATATATATATGTATATATATATGTATATATATATGTATATATATATGTATATATATATGTATATACATATATATATATATGTATATATATTTATATACATGTGTGTATGTGTGCGTGCGTGAATAAAAAGTGAGACGAGGAAAAATTTATTCCTAGCCATATATATGTGTGTGTGTGTGTGTGTTTATCATAAGTATTCGTTCAAAGAATTAAAAGAATTTTAAAACGGTGAAATTAACTGAATAAAATAAAGTCAGATGTAAATATTTTTTTAAAACTGACGTACATACACACATATATATATAATACATACATATATATATATATATTCAAATATACATACATATATATGTGCACACACACACGCACACATATATATATATACATAAAGAAAGAGAGAGGGAGAGAGAGAGAGTTTGTGAAGAAACGAGTGTACGTGAGAATTACAGAGAATGTTTATGTTGTCTTTTTACACGAAACAACAAAAGCTCCCCCACCTCATTATCTCCCTTATTCTCCCTCTTCTCTTAATTTTTCAAAAACCTTGTCTTCTCCCTCCATATAATTCTCTCGCTTCTACATTTTCCGATGTAAGACTCGCTGCTTCCTTTTGCTTTATCCACCCTAACTGTATTTGCATTTTAAAATTTTTTTAAAAATTTGTTTAATTTAAATTATGCCCCCCCTCTGCCCCCCACGTTACTTTCTCCCTATTTTTTCCTCCCTATCGTGAGATTGGATTCCGGTGTCGTCTGCAAGGCGACGAATGAACGAGCGAAGGAACGCTTCAATATTACGTCCCCAACCAACCATGAACTCACACCTCGTCTCATTGCTGCACTGAAAACATTCCCCTTGCCTTATATTCGAAACTTTTTACCACTTTTCCATTTCTGTTCCATTTTTCCTATCACCTATTTTTAAAAAATTATTACTGACGACGATATTAATGATAAAAAATGTCTCAAATGAAAATGACAAAAATTATATTAATAACAATAATAATAATAATAATAATAATAATAATAATAATAATAATAAAATGAAATGCTGACATTTTGAATAATAATAAAGATAATAAAATATTAATAATAATAGTGTTCTAAAATTCTCTTTATTGTAAAAATAAGTAATAATAAAACATTGAAATGACTACAATAATAATAATGATGATAATAATGATAAGAATAATGATACAATGGACTGACTACTAGGATAAAT
>OZ038513.1:78867415-78894915 GCA_964036315.1 Acanthosepion esculentum
TTTTTCTGCACACCTGCACACACACAGACATATATATATATATATATATATATCGTCCTCCGCATACGGAGATGACCTTGACATCGAATCACTGAAGGGGAGCGGAGATGATTTCGGCCTGAAAAAAAAACTGTTGCATATATGACAGGGGATGTTGGGGCTGAACCAGAGTGGGATGCGGAACCCTTTTGATCTTTCCTTTTCTGGGGTCTTTGTCCTTTGACCCTGATTGTTTTTTCTCCAAAATCAGACACTTCAAAACTTACAAGGGAGAGCCAGACAGCACAGTCCTCAGCAGACTTTTCCCAGGTGGAATGGGGAATGCCACAATGCTAGAGAAACTCCTTCAGACTCCTTTGTAACGTTTCTTTTGTCTGCCGAGCGAGCGCTTGCCTGTTGATAGTTCGCCATAGAGCCATCTCTTTGGGAGGGCGACAGTCGTCCATGCGGTGGATGTGGCCAACTCAACGGAGCTGATAGCACTTCAGTTATCTTGATCTCTGTCCCACCATTTGACACGGAGCTGTGGATCCTGAGACATCTGATGTGGAAGGCATCGTGCTGTCTAGCATGCTGACTATGCACGTTTCTCACGCATAGAGCATACATGATAGGGACAATTGTGCTTCGTACACTTTGAGCTTGGTGTTAAGCTTCAGCCTCGTCACTCCCAGACTTTATCCTTCAGTCTGTCGAATGCCGCGCCTGATCTGGCGATTCTCTAGGCCACGTCCTCATCGATATTGGAGGAGTGTGACAGAGTGCTACTAAAGTAGATGAACTTGTCTGCTGCTAGTCTCTAGCCATTGACAGGAACATGATGTTCAAAGTAAGGTACCGGAGGTGCAGGCTGATGTAAGACTTCGGTCTTCTTAGCAGAAATTGTGAGGCCAAAGTCTTTGCAGGATTTAGAGAATAGGTTAGACTGGGTACTGGCATTGAACGCGAAGTTATCGGTGAACAGGAAGTCACAGGCCGTATCTTCATGCACTTTTGTCTTTGCTTGCAATCTTCGAGGGTTGAAGATTTTACCGTCTCCGTCCCAGGATATATATATATATATATATATATATATATATATATATATATATATATATATATATATATATTATAGGGGGTGAAATATGTTTTCTGTTGACTTCACCACCGTTTTAAATTTCAAAGTCCTTCGCCACGATTGGCTACCTCTCTACTCTACTATGTAACCCAGAGCTGTGTGTGCGTGCGTGGGGGGCATTCCTGCTTTCCCCAAGTGCATTAGTGAGAAAGTAAACGTGTTGCTGATTAGGCCGGGAATTGAACTCGGCTCCCTGTTTCTACTTTCCACGCAGATAAATGTTATACATCCAGCATATCAAGATAATAAAAGTATTGAACATTCCATGATGATCAGCAATATATACCGCTCTATCTACCTATCCACACACACACACACACACACACACACACACACACACACACACACACAGACACACACACACACACACACACATATATATATATATATTTATGTATACATAGCCAGGTAAGATGAGAACGAATAGGGTACAATTCCAACGTTCGTAACATTTAATTTAAAAGAGGGCTCAATACAAAGTAGAGCAATATTCTTTATTTTAGGATAATACATCGAAGAACATATGAAAACCGCTACACAATTGCAGTCGTGTTTCGATGCGTATCTAATGCATCTCATCAGGCCATTGTAAATGACTGATAAGTGACCGATTTATTGAAATTTAAAAGCAAAATACAACCTCCTTTTACAAGAAAAAGAAAAAAAGGGAAAGAAAGAAAAGGGAGGAGGTGGTTATAGGGTGTACGGGCTTTACTCAGATCAACCAGTCAAAATGATCTACGTTAAATTTAAGGTAAGGGGGAAGCAAACATTAAGAGGCTGCCTTTCTTAGATGGGCCATGACTCGTAGATTTAAAATTAAAACAGCAATCCGACGCCAAACCGGGCGGCTGTAAATAACTACAATATTGTACACCAGACAATGCCATTTTCAAAATGGTAATCTAACAAAAAGCTTAAAAAAAGCTACATGCCCTTTGTATTTCAACAAAAAAATAGACCTTTTTTATAAGTCGATAAATAAACAACCTCTTTTAGAAACTAGTGTTGATTATTTGCAAAATTGCTCCACTTGTTTCACAGTCGTATAAACCAAAAGAATTCATCATCCGTTGTGACAATATGGCGCTTTAGTTGAAGGAAAACAGCTAGGAAACAGTTTCGTCTTGAGATATGCTAAATTTAGATCTTCTTCGTCTTCAATGTGGCGTACCCCTTCAAGACGTGGACGATGACGGCTTTTCACAGCTTCACAACTCTTGTGACTTTCAGCAAACCTTTCTCCCGATCTCAAGCTTCTTGCCCACTGTTCCGACATCTATTTACACAAACCCGTCGGGTAGATGACAGGTTGGTTTCCCTTATCTCTTGCCCTCGATATGCCCCCAGTGCGAGTCAAGTTCTCCAAGCCCTTCTACCTCATTATGTGTCCAATAGAATTCGGCTGCCTAGTTCTCATTCTGAGTATTAATGTTGTTTTTGTTAAACATTTCTTTAAACCGTCCTTGCTATGGCGATAAACTACATCCGCGTCCTGGGTAAGACGATAAACTACGTCCAACAGATCAGGAGGTTTTGAGGATCGTGGAACCACCACTTAATTGCTGATGTTCCCAGATCAACCCTGACCAGGGGTGGAAGCACCTGTTAGGTTCCCAGCTATCGGCAAATAGTTAACCCCTAAACTAGGCTCAAAACACTATGAAAGTGTAAAAATAGATTTTAATACCAGAAATACTTTTTTGTAAAACATTATCAACAATACATTACCAGCAATACATTTAAAAAAAATATTGCCAGCTATACATTTTTTGAAAGAAAATACCAGCAATAGATTTTTGAAGAAAAAAATATTTCCAGCAATAGATTTTTGAAGAAAAAAATATTACCAGCAATAGATTTTTGAAGAAAAAAATATTACCAGCAATAGATTTTTGAAGAAAAATATATTTCCAGCAATAGATTTTGGAAGAAAAAAATATTACCAGCAATAGATTTTGGAAGAAAAAAATATTACCAGCAATAGATGTTTGATGAAAAATATATTTCCAGCAATAGATTTTGGAAGAAAAAAATATTACCAGCAATAGATTTTTTAAGAAAAAAATATTACCAGCAATAGATTTTTGAAGAAAAAAATATTACCAGAAATAGATTTTTGAAGAAAAAATATTACGAGCAATAGGTTTTGAAGAAAAAAATATTACCAGCAATAGATTTTAGAAGAAAAAAAATATTACTAGCAATAGATTTTTGAATAAATAATATTACTAGCAATAAATTTTTGAAGAAAAAAATATTACCATCAATAGATTTTTGAAGAAAAAATATTACCAGCAATAGATTTTTGAAGAAAAAAAAATATTACCAGCAATAGATTTTTGAAGAAAAAAAATATTACCAGCAATAGATTTTTGAAGAAAAAAAAATATTACCAGCAATAGGTTTTTGAAGAAAAAGATATTACCAGCAATAGATTTTGGAAGAAAAATATATTACCAGCCATAGATTTTTGAAGAAAAAATATTACTAGCAATAGATTTTTTAATAAAAAAATATTACCAGCAATAAATTTTTGAAGAACAAAATATTACTAGCAATTCATTTTTTGAAAAAATATTACCAGCAATAAAAATTTTTGTCGATTTTAAATAACCCACTGAGGTTGATATACCGTAAAACAAAACAAACCAAACCTTTTCTTTAAACCTGCCCATTGCTTACTCGCTCTGTCTGTGAACTTCCCAGTATCCTTCTGTTGAACCATATATTTGTTGCCTCCAGTTTTTTCTTCATTTCTGAAGAGAATGAAAAAATCATATTCCTTTGCCTAGATGTCCGTTTTATTGGTTTTAGTAAGCTTATCATAACTTTGTCTGAGTAAAAACAAATTAACAACTTTTAATCAATAGGAAAACATCGATTTCAAAGAATCGATGAATATTTAAATGGAATGACCTTTGTGGATGTAAGGCGAAAAAAATTAGGTATCTATTATTAATTTTTAAATAAAACAAAAATAATATAATGAATTTCTTATTAGTTTGCAAGAAAGACTCTAATAAGGTCTTGCTATTTGCAAGAATTTTAAATTATATCAGGAATCGAAACACGTTTATCCCAACAACGGATTTTAAGTTCACAAGTTAACTATGACACTCAATGTAATACTAAATCTACAATTTAAATTTACTTCACATTTTTAAGGTCGTATAAAATATCGGCTGGTAAAGGTCGGATTCTATTTCATTAGGAAAATTTTTTTTATGAAACACCAAATTTTTATCTCAATTAAACGTAGGATTCTATTTAAGACAATAATCTTTAGCAGAAAAGAAAATGGAGGTTTGGATCGTACTTGCAAATTAACCACAACGGCAAGTAATTCTCAATTACTTTATTCTTAAACCAACGAGATACAAATACAGAAATATATCTGACCCTCGGCCAGTCAGCTGTTTAAATAACACTGGACGAGGCAACTTTTGTCTGTCTGTTGAAGTCCCACATTTTCTAATGAGACCTTTCATTTCTTTGATAACACGACCATATAACATCATAGCAGGAGATATGCCAAGATCCTGTACGGGAATTTTGCGTTGGGTCACAAAGCACAGGCTGCACAGCTGTCCGTGTTGTCTGCGAGTAGACGCTTAGCCTTTTTGACGGCCAATTTTGCCAAGTTTGTGAGTAGGAAGCCGACGTATTCCCCAGTTCTTAAGGAACGAGTCGCATTCTTGGGAACTACGCATAGAAAATAACCTTTCAGATTTTGGGTACCTCGAGGTGGTGTAATGGTTAGCAAGCTTGTCTCGCTAGAACAATTACGACTGAGTAGTGAGCTTGATCCTCACTGGGTGCTCTACACTTTAAGCCTTGTGCCACATCTAAGCTACGCTTGGAAAATCGTTATAACATAATTTCTACCGTGTAAACCGAAAAAGTCAAACACGGTTTGTTTGAACGATAAATCGGGGTTAAAAGGCGGCATCAAGGGCTTCTTAGGTTGTGACGGGGCGCAGGAGTTATATAGCTGGCATTGGGCTTCTGGTCGGTCACTGGCATTCAAACCAGGCCAAAATTGGCGTGATCTCGCATTTTCTAGTAAGCCATTACACTCTGGTGTGTAGAGATTCAAGTACTTCCGCGCGAAGTTCTCGGGATATAAGGATTTTATTCTTTTTGATCGGTATTCCTTCGACGCAGTATAATGCTTCGCGCGTGGAGAAAAATGAGGTCATGGCGTGATTTGGGGAAGCAAGTCCATCTAAATTCCGTCCGATATTATTCATCAATGGCTGCCACAGCATCGATCTTATATGTGATAGCCCATAATCTAGGTGCATGCTCGTACGTAGACATGAATGCAGCGTTGATTGCACTGTCGATTGCCTCAGTTGTAGTTGGCTTCTGTTTTATATGTGCAGATGATATTTGAGGACGTACTGTCGAGTCCTCTGCCCGGAAACGCAATCGGAGACAGCATTAAGATTTCCGGGGAGATGTTTAATGCTGAATTTGCACATTAGTGTACCTTCCTTGAAATTAAAGAGACGAGAACGGAGAAAATTTTTATGTGTGGTTGATGGTCAAGAGTTATGAGCAAATCTGGGCATCCCAATAAAAACATCCGACATGATTCTAGTCCATAGACAAGAGCCAGGGCTTTAGCTTCGACGGGTGCATAGCGGGATTCTGCGTCGTTGGTAAAGCGAGATCCCTGCCAAAATAATTTTCCAGCGACCATTACCACAAATTGGGTTCGTTTCGCCAGGGCAATTACAATGTTTTTGAAAAAAGAAGTAACCGATTCCAGAGTCTGTCTATATTTATGAGATGAGGTATTATGTACAGTATTTACATTAGTCGGACTATTGTCCTCATCTTTGTCGCCATATTTGTCACAACGTTTCGGCCGCTGTACGCTCCGGCCTTCTTCAGGTGGTTGGGATTTCGAACTGAACCCTTTATTTCGATTCCTCAAGGACACATGGCACAGTAGATAAAGGCGTTGGTTAGATCCAGTGACAGACCCAAAGAGTGGGAGTTCAATACCCGGTTAAGGCAGTGGAGAACTTTCAGAGGGAAAAATTAGCAGGAGATAATTGATAGCTGACATCCATCAAACATGGCTCGTGGAACTAGAACATTCTACCCCAGTGATCGAAATAAAGGGTTCAGTTCGAAATTTCAACCACCTGAAGAAGGCCGGAGCGTACAACGGCCGAAAAGTTGTGACAAATATGGCGACAAAGATGAGGACAATAGTCCGACTAATGTAAATACTGTAACCGATTCCAGTTTTACTGTAATCTGTTGAAAGGCATGCCGTTCTATTGATCTCAAACGTCTTGAATCTGTCCTCAATTCCCGCACGATTACTCGCTTCGACCCCTCAAAAACTTGGTCGAGCGTTTTGTCCCAATTAAAATTTTCGGGTCTTCGAACGCAGTAATTTCCAGAAAGGAAGTCATAACCTCAGCTTGCGAGAATGCATAAGATACCTGATGTACCAAACCAGGACCTGAAGCCTTTGATCTTTGCGGGCGTAGGCAACTAAAGGATATCCTCAGTCATTTTATTTATTGGTTTCACACCATTAGCCGTTATTAAAAAAACCGGCAAACTCCATTTCATTCTCTGCAAAATGGAATTTGTCAAGATGAAACAGAATCCCTTTCTCAACCATATTGGTAATACATTCCATTGTGTGCCAGAACGAGGACTCTGTGGAATCGTCCCAAAGGAATCTATCATCTATGCAACAGATTTTTTCGAACTATGTTTACTGTAATATCGTCGAACCGTCGGGTATATACGTCCCCAGACGCGGGAAATGCCTGGGAAGCACGAAGATACCAGAACCGTCCCCATTCTTTGATAAATGTAGTGGTATCTTGTGCGGCTTGTTTAAAGCGGTCAGCTGTGGTACTCGTTCCCTGTGTCCAGAACTGTTTTCCTTGTCTGAAACGAAACGATGAATACCTGATTAAATGGGGACGGGGTGTGATGGGTTTCCCTCAGGGAGGCGGCGTTAAGTTCTTGTCAGTCCACCGTGCGTCTGGGGGAGCAGTATTTTTTGGATGCGACTAACATCCTGGAGCACCAGGTTTTAGAAGTGCCCACTGGCACTTGTTCAATTATACCCAATGCGACATCTCTATCAAGATCCTGTTTCACTTTCTTCTTCCAGTGGTGGAGGACAGAGATCGGTGTGTGGACCGCTGATAACATGTCATGAAGGACAAAGGCAATGTCCAATGGCTTTCTAGTCATAGATTTTAAGGGTTGGTGTGGGCATATATTAAATGCACCGGGCTTGAAATGGGCACGTATCCATCGTTCCAGTAGGTGCCTGTTGTGTCCATCGGAGGGAACGCGATAGTAGTGAGCATCGCTGGAATGGGTTTTCTACCCGGGCATGTACACAGGGCATTTTCCTTTGCGCCCTTCAACGAGTTGAGCCGTGATATCTGGGCTGGGAAATCAAGTGGTAGCAGATGTAGATACTTCAGGGCACATTCTGATATGTAAAAGCCAGACGTGTTGTTTGACACATGCACAACCTCTCGTGTCTCCCTCGAGCCAATTCTTATATGCACCAAAAACACGCCTTTTATATGAAGTTGGATGCCCCGTATTCGGCGACTAGTTGGCACGAAGTACTCGTCTGGGCACCTGAGCAGTTTTAATCTCTCAAGGTCACTTGAGCATGTTTGAGCCCCTGTATCGGCGAATGCGAAGATGCGATGACTACCGTGGCGAATTGGACCAGTCTGGGTGCGTCTAAATGAAGTGACGGTTTAAAGCATTATAGTCTCTTCTATTGTCAGTGACGCCGGTGAATCTGGGACACCGCCTTGAAATCTCTTTCCATTTCACGCAAGATGAGGCATAGCACCGGGCGATATCAAGAAAAGAAAATCAATGCTAACCCCGTCCACACGAACCAGGCTCGCCTGAATCACCGATCTTTTGGTGAAATCTGTTGAAATCAAACGCTTTCTATCAGATCTGATTTTTACCCTAAGCTGATACTTAAAGAAAACAAATAGATCCTCATGCGAATAACGTTCATCTCGCAAGTTTCCCTCTTTTCACGACGTCCACACTACAATTCTAGCCACGGCTTGCAACGTAAAAACACCATCCGTTTTACCCCAGAGAACGAGTGCGACACATTATCACACGCGTACGCGAGATCGATGGACACGAGCCGGCAACTCGCCGGCATAATCCCAGAAAGGGCGCATCTGAGGACAATGGTAGGAGTGTGAAGCCGTTTCCTCTAAGCCAATTCACACCGATGACAGTCTCGCAAATATGCTTCGCCCCATCTGAAGGTTACGTCATTGAGAGGTAGCGCGTCCCAAATCAATTGCCAGCCAAGCAAAAACTCAGGGCTGCTGAGATAATGCGCCACTGTCGCCCAAGACCAGAAAGAGCGCAAAACTGATGCCGACAAGCCGAGCCGGTCACACAGAGGATCCCTCCACTAATTCACGGTACAATAGTCTCCCAGGCCGAGAAAGGTCACTGGACCGAGCAAGAACCTTCAAGACCAACCGACACTCACTGAGGAAACTCGACAACCTTCCACGACCTTACCCCAAGAAAGGGGAGGAGTGATAGTAAGGCTAGGGAAGGCGTTCCTAACACATTGCGCAATAATCGAACCCTCCTTCAAAACGCGGTATAGGAGAGCCAACCCTGAGGCGTGGCGATGACTCACAAGGTGTGGCAATCCCAGCCCCCGCCCATGACACGGACGATAATAACAGGCTTCTTTACAGATCCAATGTTTGCGACCACCCCACAAGAGGTTGATCAGCAAGCCTTTACAGCTTGGCTGTACTTACTCTTTGCAAGAGTAAGTACAGCCAAGCGGTAAAGGATTAGGGGCAAGGCGTAAGTGGCACACGCCTCAGCCCTAACCTGTAAGGGTAACCTCCTTCAAAGCCAAGACCGAACCGACGCTCCGACCGTTGCCTCTACTTCTGACCAATTCTTCTTCACTCCGAGTACGAGCCCGAACCACACTCCAAGAATGCGAACGGGTCCATCAGTTCAATCAAAGCGCCCCGAAGGCGGGACCCCATTCCAGGCATCTAGCCCGAAGACTTGTTGCTGTTAATCTTGACCCCTGTCCCCTTGTACCGTTCAAGCGTCTTTCGCACCACCTTAATGTTGAAAATGGATACGCCATCGGCATACGCAAAAACCCTAGCTCGAATTCCATTGAGGAAAACGTACAGTAAGAGCGATAGCGGCCAACCCTGACGGAACGACCGAGATAGCGCAAAATTGATCGACCGCTTCCCGTTCACCTGTACCACAGCACTGGGGGAGCGATACAAGAGGCTGCTATACTCGCAGAAGTCGTGTTCGAATCCGGCAACCTGTAGGACAGCAGCCAAGTATTGATGGTCAATCCTATCAAATGCCTTGGACTGATCGAAATTGATCAGTGCGGCTCGCTTTTCGTCTTTTTACCCTCTATGGTCGTGCGGATCAGATGCAGGTTGCTTTGAATTGTTCTTCCCTTCACAGCACAAGTCTGCCAGGGTCCCAAACAGCTCGAGACAACTGACTGCAACCTTTACCCCAGGATCCTGGCCAAAATCTGTAACTCTACGTTTAGCAGAGTTATGAGCCTGTAATCCTCTAAATCCCGCCCAACACCCTTGACCCTTCTCAACATTGTGATCAAACCCCTGGAAATCCGATCGAGGATGGATTCCTGTCGGGACCAGTTTTTGAAATCCGGTCAAAGATGTGCAACAGCCTCAAGTACATTTTGTAGAACAGACCAACAAGTCCTGGAGACTTGTCACTGTCGACCTTCTTCAATGCCAAGGGATCTCACTCTCGTAGCTTCAGTTGGCAAGAGCCGAGGAAAGTCAGCCCAATAGCTGCGAAACTCGTCACCACTGAGACCAGGCTTCTTGGTAAAACGGTTCTCGAAATGCCGCCGAAACGCCTCGCACAAGTCCTTGGTCGCCCTCCGGGTTAATGGCACCGCGAATGTATCGATCGGGATCCTGACGGAAATTTTCCTTGCGCAATTCTACACCCATGTTCACTGCTTTCTTAGACATCTTGTTTAACCTATGTCTAATTACCTGAACCTGGTAGCGTTAGCTAGCCGCACGCCGTACGGCTATCTCTAGGACAGACTATCCTCTAGAGTCGTCACCTTTTTAGCCTTATCTAGAGCTAGTCGTTGGCTATATTCAATGGTGAAGGAACTAATCCCAAGCTTAAGCCACTCGCACCACCTACTCCCAATAAACGCCCCCACTAATTCCCGCTGCATTAGTTGCTGAAAGTCCCGCCTGTTCAGTAAGGAGACGTTGAACTTCCAGTGTCCAGCCATCCTAGGCCTAACCTAACACCATCCGGGCACAAACAAGTCTATTATGACCCGAATAGTCTAAACGATGGAACATGGGACAATCTAGTAAATCTAGGTCAACCCTTCTCACTTACATTCTGTCCAGGTAGCTGAAGAGAAGGCCACTTATGAGCACACGTCTACATCCCCCGCCCCGGATCATCGACTCGGTATTTATCGACGAGCCAAAACTTGCCAATGAGATCAACCAAGCGGCGATCGCTCGATGCCTTCCCTCTAGCTCCCCAACCCTGTCTATCTTCGGGTTTAGGATGGAATTCTAGTCCCCCATTAAGACTAAGCGGGACGAATCCACTAGGAACGACCCTAACCGATGGAAAAAGCCGACACGCAATCCCTGATCGTTGGACACATAAACCGAACGAAACTTTTTCACGGAAATATCGGTCACAACCAAACGGCCCTCCGCGCCTACATAGCCAAGGTCTACCCTCATATCCAGAGAACGCTTAGCTAACGAGGAAACACCTCTGGGCTGCCATTGGCGGTATGCTGAATAGCCGATAAAGTCGTTAGGCAGCAAACGAGCATCGACGTCGCACACAGAGTGTGTCTTCTGGAACTCGGCACATCCACACGGAAAGAGATCCCGAAACACGCGGGTCGCTTTACTTCGATCTCTTAAGCCCCTTACATTCAAACTATCTGGCTTAATAGATAACTTTTAAGTCTGAGTCCCTTAAACTAAGACTGGACGAAAATCTGTGGGAGTCAAGACCTCGACTGACTATCCCAGACTACCAATACCTACATCGGAAGTAATACCGCGGACGCCTGTGGGGAAAGTTAGTTTAAGGGCCCTATATAGAAAGTGGTGAAGAACCGGGTCCCTCCCTTCACAATACTGTGACAGGTTCTTTAGCTCCGGAGACTCTGTTTAAGCCATGCGGAGCTTCGGGAAGGTATTTTTTTGGGGTCCCAGACCTTAAGGTTTACCCCGGTTCATCTAATAAGTGTAATAAAACCGGGAAAGTTCCTTTAATCCCCCGCTGACTTCCCGCCAATAGGGGTACATTTGAAAAGAGGCCTCAAGAAAGCCTTCCTCTGGGAGGCTAGGTCCCTCTCGAGGACCTCACGGTCAACGATTCAAATTTTGTCCACTCTAGGAATATGTCGCTTCTTCTTTCCTTAGGGTTGGTTGCGTGAAGGAGAAGGGGAAAATGAAGCCCTAGCAGAGGAGGAAGGGAGGCTCCACGTCTTACCTGGCAGGAGTTCTCTTTCACTTCTTGCTGACCCGCTTTCTTTTAATTTTTGGCATTTTTAAAGTCTTCGTCTTCCTCCTCCTCCTTGTCCCTCCCTGTCTTCAATGATGAGGATCGATGCGAAGGCATTTCCTCCACCTCCATATAGAGGTCCAGCTGAGGCAACTCCTCCATGACCTACTGCTGCAGCTTCTGCTGTTCGTCCATCTCTTCCTAGGGTTTCAGATCCAACTGCTGTTGTTGCTGCATCGGTTGCGATTCTCGCTGCTTTTCACGCTGTCGCTCTCGCTGCTGTTCACGCTGTTGTTCTCGCGGCTTCTCCCGCTTTACTGGGGATATCCTGCTTCTGCCGCTGTTTGGCAGTACCCTTGTCTGTGACATCCTGCTGGGGAGGCGGAGTTGTCGCCTTCGCTCCTCTCCTCACAACCTCATTCCATTCACCAGGGCCACTTGGGACATTCTTTGTTGCTTCCACCTTGGCCTGCTCCAGTGTTGGTTGTGTCTGTGGTGTAGTGTTGGTTGTGTCTGTGGTGTCAGCTTCTTGGTTGGACACAACTTTGCCAGGTGTCCAGCTGCACCACAAACCCAGCAGAAGGGGCGACGACCCTCCACAACTAAAAATGTTCCGGCCGCTGCAAATGATAATGTTGGGTACCTCATTAAACTTGGGTCCGGCCAATGTCACCAGGACCTCAAAATCACTGGTGGCCATGCCCGACTTGTTTTTGATTGATTTTTTATCCTCTACAGGACGAGAATCTGCGAAGAATGCACCCAAATGGTCCTTCGCAATATACATGGGTGCCCCACGTAAGGTGATCCGAGTTTTTCGGGTGCCCATGTACTCGGTTCGGAGCCTCATCTTCTTGGTGGTGAAGGTGCTCCATGTCAGAACCTTTGGCGCTTCTTCAGATGCCAGCGGGATATTCCACGTAGCGTTGGACCTTCACGCCAACATTTTGGCACCGATATTCAGCCTTTAGGGCTTCTTCCATAGCATTCCTGGTGACAGCCATGAATTTTCTGGACTTGGCATCGGCCGTCATCAGTCCTTGCAGCCACTGTCTACATTTTTTGTATTAGTCTCTCAGTCGCTTATAATATTCCGGGACTTTTTGGGGCCTTTCCGCCACCCATGCTGATAGTGCCGTTGAAGTTGTGGCCAACGGATCTTTTTCCTGGGGTACCTCCACCACAGCGGGAGGTTATTTCCCTCACGGAAACAGAAAAACAATTACTAAAGTCACACTTACTACACACACAATTACACTACAAGTAAACACAATATGCAAGCAAAACTTTCCCAACTAGCGTCCAGTTGGCAGACAAAATGAACTGGGTTGTAACTTAATATATGCCCCCAACGAGATACAAATACAAATTCGATAGGCAGTTTAGAGAAAATGCTTCTGAGGGTATTTGAATCTTTAAACAAGAATAATTTGTATTTTAGTTTTTCTTCAATCAATCCACCCCAATCAAAGCGATAATGCGACTAAAATGGAAGAGTCTACTGGGAATGAAAGAGAATGGAAAGGCACCGGAGACTCTTCTGGGAAACAAGAGTAAAACCTCGATAGCTTTTCAAAAGTCCTGACGAAAGGCGAGTGTATCAACTATTAGGAACCAAAGAAAGAATCATAAACAGGAAACAAGAGATAGACCTCTACTCTTTTTCAAAATACCGGAAATGGATGTGAAGCCGACGACAGGTGAACCTATCTATTCCTGTTACAAACCAGAAAACCAATCTTAAACAGGAAATAATGGATAAACGATCGCAGAAGAGTGTGACGAAAGTTAAATTGAAAGTTCGTGAGACACTCAAGGTAGAGGATTAGTTTGAAAATTGTGAATAAGGCGTGTGTGTTATGAATGAAAGAAGACCTATTAGGAGAGGGGGAAGATTAAAAGAGCATAATAAATAAAATATGTGGTAGAAAATCGTCTGTCCAGAAACAAATATGGCTGGTGAAAAGTTGCATATTTTAAGAATAAAGTTAAATTGAAATCCTTTTATATACTTTCGACTTGCAATAAAAATGAAAGTATCGATAACATTTAAAATAGAAAGGTATGGCAAACAATTAGAAGGATACTAGAGGGGGGTGATAATCATTTGTCTGATCTTTCAATGATCATATGACAAAAGAAAAGGGCTACTGTTGTTATATCTACTACAGCAAGTAAAGCTTGTAAGCGAGAAAATGAAGTTATTAATGTACGAAATATTAAGAGGCCCATAATTTTCGAAAGCTTATCTCGTTCAAATTAAAAAGATTATTTAACAAAAACAGGTCAATAATTAATAAAATGAAAAAGAAAATCAACAATTTTAACCGAAAGATATGTCTTCTTGGATATCTCTACAGTAGAGTTTATGGTTTTAGTTCTAAAGATACAACTGTGTCTTCATATTTCATAAAAAAGGAACAGTAGTTATTCCATGATGTCTACAGTAATTACCTTGGTTCTAAAATGTATATTTTGCTTTTTTTTATTAAGTACGGGTTTACAATGCCCTGTTCCAAAGAGTTTATTATGTGTTGAATATCACAAAAAAAGTACGCAATATTTTAAAGTGACAGATAAAATAACCAATAAAACCCGATAGAAATGAAGTGGAACAAAGACAATGTAAATCCTGAAAAATGTTGAGCGGGTGTGGGTGATTTTCTAGGATTCACTGGGTCATTATTCTTTCCGGTTATCATCAGATATCTGATTGTTTTTGTTAATATTTGTAAAGAGAGAAAGAAAGAAAAAAAGAAGGAAAGCAAGAAAGAAGAAAAGAAAGAAAGATGAAAAAGAAAGAAAACAGGAAAGAATGAAATAAAGAAAGAAGAAAAGAAAGAAGGAAAACACAAAGAAAGAAAGAAGGAAAGAAAGACATAAGGAAAGAAGGAAAGAAAGAAAGAAAGATGCAAAGTGTTATAGTTAAAATATTGAATACCGCATTAGGAATTAAAAGAAATGTAATAAAGAAAATAAAAAAATAATAAAGAAAATACAAAAATAATAAAGAAAATACAAAAAAATCTAAATTATATAAAATTCAAACAAAAAATTTAAAAAAGATTTTATTAGCTTCCATCAAAAGAAAAAAGATTTTTTTTCTGAAGTTGATTCAAATAATTCATTGAAATATTAAAAGCAACAATGGTTTCTCTCTCATCCTACTGACAACGTTAATTATTGGAGATATATTATTTCTCTCAGTTTACTCAAAATAATCGATCGAAATATCTTAACGATTTAATAGGAAAAGAAGAAATCAGTCCGAAGTATGAAAGAGAAACTCTCTTCGACAAGATTCGAACACGTAAACAAGGACACACGAAATGCAGGCGCTTGTTTAATACGTCATTAATTGATTAAAAAAACAAACAAAAAAACTTAGTTATGCAGCAATTACTTAATATATTGAAATAATAAAGACTCTTTAATCATCCCGTTTCCATTAAATCTAACAATATTGGTTTTCTATATTGAGGAAGCACATAAAACTCCTCAATCATAAAGAAAGAACTTCATTTAAATATTTTCGAAACTTTTAAGTCAGTTTGTTCATATTGATTGAAAAGAACTGAATTATATTGATTCTATGCCAGACTAAGATGATTATAGTTTAAATGTCGATCAAACAGACGGGAAACTAGTGGAAGTATATTTCGTTAGTATATTCCTGGGTGCTCAACAATATTTATATCAGAATGCTTGCAGAAATTTACGGACTATCAGTAATGGTCTTCGATTTCGTTACAAAGTAAAACACTGTTGAGTTTTGTTGGGTTGGTGCTTTTGAGTAAAAGAAATAATATTACTCCTCTAAAAATGTGCAACTGTTGGGAAAAAAAATTAGAATGACATTAAATTTTAATATTTAGAAAAAAAAATTGCTGTTTATATTCATAGGTGATTGAAAAAGATCGATGACTTTATCAATTGCTGTAGCATATGGTCTGGTTCTCCTGCCATCTATTTAGAAATATTTGTCTCGCAAGAACTATTACGACCGTGCAGTGAGTTCGATCCTCACTGGGTGCGCCATAATTTCGGCCTTATGAAACATCTAAGCTACGCTTGTAAAATCACTATATTCTTTGTTGATTGAAAAATATCATTGTCTTTTTAATTGCTGTCCCATATAGTCTAGTGCTTTTGCTATATATTTAGAGATGCTTGAAAATATCCAATGAAAAATCTGCAATATTATTAGTCCTGACCTGGCATTTCGACTTCAGTCACTCTCCCACCACCGTAATGTAAGTTCCTTATGCCTTTTCTATAAATACTTTCATTATGAATATTCTGATGAAATCAGTACTACATTGACGGCAAAATCTCATCATCTTGCACTTGAAATGACTAGATGGAACCGTAAGTTCTATGCTAACAATTTCTTCGCTCGCACTTCTCGCTTGCGGAAAGCTCTTGCGGCATCTTGCAATTTCTGGCAAGTTTGATCTTCAAAAATGTATATGCAATCTCAATCGTCATGTTTTCTGTCCTCTTAAATTATTTTCTTTTATTGTTTTTGCTCCTGAATAATAGTTTTCTTATATTCTTTTTAATTTAAAGAAAACCAGGGAAATTTAAGGTTCCATAAGGTTATAATTTATTTCCAAAGGATCTTCTTGTTCTCTGGATTATCAGACCTGACTTCCAAGGATGAAAAAATTGAATTTAAACTTACACTTTTAGCCGATATATATATATATATATATATATATATATATATATATATATATATATGAAGAAATATAGTCTTAAGATGAGCTATATTTATGGGATAAAGTGCTCAATATCAGAGATAGAGCGTGTGTAAATATAAAAGTGAACATAGAAGTCAACAGTTAGAGGCGACAGTCTGTTTCATGCTAGATGCAATCGTCAGGCCACAAATGTGTTACTGAAACCGAAAATAATCAAGTTTATCAGAGTGCGTGTTTATTTTATAAATTGAATTCCTAGTTAGGAAATACGTTTGGAAGATTATGTAGCGCTATTTGGTTTTAGTATTTTCACCTGTTATAAAATTTGTCGTTCGAAGCTGGACGTTTCTGTGAACTGAACAAATATATGTCAGCATCCTTTCCAATATTTTCCACATGAACTATTTGACACTTGTTTTCAGACACTGAGAGGATTATCTATTTGTCCTAGGATACATTGTCATTATACAGCAGTGGTTATCGTTCTGGAAGTGGTCAACTATTCCTAAGGTCATTTTGAGGGGAAAATTTCTTTTTGTATATATTGCCCGATTTTACAAATATTTATTCAGATCCACCTATCGTAGCCAGAAGCAAATTCACTGAAATTTGCCCTAACACGTGATATTTTAAGTGTAATTCATGCACAACTGCCTAGCTAGTTATCTATCTATTTGTTCATTATCTCTCTTTTTCTTTCTCTCCCTCACATCTCCTCTCTCTCTCTCTCTCTCTCTCTCTCTATATATATATATATATATATATATATATATATATATATATATATATAAATAAAAAGAAAGAACAGTAAGATATAAAATCCGGTGTTCTTATAGATATTTTTATATTTACACAATAGTGGTCAATATTTACAGAGCATTAATTTTATAAATTAATTGATTTAAAATATGTTTTTTTTTCGCTACACAGTGATAACCATGTTTCAAAAATGGGAGCTAAAGCCTTCGAATTTAATTTTGTTATTAAATTAAAGACATTAGTTCCATTTCCTCGTCAAGCTTCCATTTTTGAAACATGGTTATCACTGTGTAGCGAAAAAACATATTTTAAATCAATTAATTTATTATATATATATATATATATATATATATATATATATATATATATATATATATATATGTGTGTGTGTGTGTGTGTAAACACGGTCCAAATATGTATTCAAACCTAACATTATTTACATGCAGACTATTTTCAGGCGTCGTGCTCTCTGACTGATTCGGGTTAAAATAAAGATGAAGACAATAGTCAAGTCAGCTGCTAAGAAATTTTGTACATTGTGTCGTGCAAGACAATTTTTCTTTCCATAAAAATTTCAGTCGAGCTATATTTCTACCACATATGGCCCAGTTCTTCTACCATTTATCTAGAACTCTTTTATTCAAAGCTGATGACTAAGGCTAAAAGGCCCAGGAGACCCACACACTCCTGGGTTCGGTAGACTCCCTCGCGAAATATGGGACCACAACCCTCATTGAGGCCATAGTAAATAATAGGATTTTTACCAGGCGTGTTCTAACTTCATGTCCAATTCAGAATTGAACTAAGTGTTATTATACTCCTTGACAGGTTAATAACCAAGGCTAAATACCCCGGCCTGGCCAACTATTTAACCCATAGCTAGGGGACAAGAAATGGATTAATACTTTTCATTAGCTAATTTGCGCTTATGGGAATCCAGTGAACTCGACAGGAATTCGAATTCAGCTCTCATTCCGAGATTATATCCATTGCACCATCAACACAGCAGGCTTTGTTATTTAACCCATAGGTGGTGGGAGAAAATAAGATGAAATAATACTTTCAGCAATGGTATTTGTGTGAAAGTGAATGCGACACTTTCAGTCGAAATATTAACTATTTATATTATTCCTCGTTTGGATACGATATTCTATCGATATTTGCTATTACAAAAAAGCGAAGCCATGAATCATAGTATAAATACTTCATATAGAATACAATGTAATGCAAAATAATGCGATAGCCTTCAATCTCTTCTCTCTTTTTACATGCTTCATATCTATCTATCTATCTATCTATCTATATATATATATATATATATATATATATATATATATATATATAGAGAGAGAGAGAGAGAGAGAGATAGATAGATAGATAGATAGATAGATAGATAGATAGATAGATATGAAGCATGTCGAAAGAGAGAACGACAGGCAAGTTGCTTTTATTTAGTTTTTTAGACAATTTCTCATGCGATCTAATAATTTTATTTCTTTTCGGATGATAAATTATATAAAAACTGTTCGAATGTTCTTTTTATCCGAACGCTTTCGGCTATACATTTAGCCATTTCCAAGGACTAAATATTTTAACTGTCAAATAAGAAATAGTTTGTATGTATGTTTTATAAAATGTTTTCATTTTTCAAAACACGGTCAAGATGATGTGTCCATGTTCATAATTAATATTAATAAATGTTTTTTTTTGTTTTTATTAATAAGCTTTCCATTATTTTTAGCCTTTTTTTGCATGTAGATAATACTATTATATTAGTGTTGTCAACAAGTATGTTACGAATAGTGTCAAATGGCTAAATATATAGCCGAAAGCGCTCGGATAAAAAGAACATTCGGACAGTTTTTATATAATTTATCATCCGAAAAGAAAAAAAAATTATTAGATCGCATGAGAACAGTAATTACAATAAACTAGCAAAGCTGGACTTCGACCGTTCTTATTGACATATGTGTCAATAAGCGTCAGCCAATGAAAACCGGTCTTTTCACTCTCCTCTTCATTATAATGGTGTCTTATTACTACATCCGGTTTTTTATTTCCGGAATCCATACCGAGGTAAGCTGGTATCTTTATTACATTGTTTACGTCCGTGTTTTACCTTTTAAATACTAATCCCATATCCATACCAAATCTTTAACTAAACCTACACTCATATCCAACTCAAAATTAATCTATACTAGAACTTTCTCAAAATAAATTCTCTCATTTAACCATCCGGTCAGTATATATATATATATATATATATATATATATATGATAGAATAAGGAACAGAGAGGAAACGTTTTAAAATTTAGCACATTTATAAAATGCCCCTATTTGTTCCTTACCTATCATATATATATATATATATATATATATATATATATATATATATATATATATATATGTCTTCTATAAATTTCGCTAAATATTTTGCTTTTCCGAGGGGACATGTCAAACTTAGAGAATAAAGGACCTAAAGAGGAGCCCATAGCAACGCCTTCAGTCAGGGTGTAGTTATTAATAAACACCGTTAAATGGAACATGTCTCATGCCAGATAGTAAAAGGTTTTCCTTTTTTCATTATGGAGTTAAAATCAAAATTGTACGGTTGATTTTTAAATCTGGGAGAGGAGGATGATGTTAAATATTCTTTATAATAAAATCGATTGTTTTCTTAACAAGGACGTTAGTAAATAGAATGTGAACTTCTAATGATGCTAATATTTCATTTTCGGGTGAATAAGAATTCATTAATAGAAACATTACTATATTTTGTAGATAAATATGGTATAATTAATTGAAGTTTTAGCGAGTTGGTATACAGGTGTGTTGAATTGTAATATTATAGGGCTGATTAGGTTACCTGTTTTCTTTCTTCTTTTTTTTAATTCTCTCCCAACTTTAACATTTTAAAAATTCTTCTTTTTTTCATAACTTTCAGTAAAGGAATGCCACGTGCTAGAACGCACGTCGCCTAAATTGGTCTTAGGAAATGGACAGGGGTGGTTGAAATAAAAATATTCCGGATTCATTTTTCTTCAATAAAGATTTCTCCCCACAGCCTGGTTATTTGAAACCCAAAAGTAAACCGACCTATAATAACCTGGCACTCATATCAAATCGTTAATTATTGGCAATACTTGTTTTCTTGATGGTCCATATAAAGGAAGTTATTTCTAATTTTCAAATGTTGTGGCCGGACATTGTGTATTTGTATTCAATAGAAACGGGGTGAATAATAACTGAGAAGTACTAAATAAGAACTAGATGACATCACTAGACAAGGGTAGTGGAACGAGAACAATTTGCCTCTGTAGATTAAATAAAGTGTTCAGTTCGAGATTACCTAATGTTCACGTCGAATGGCAAGCAACTGATGAAGGCCGGAGGGTACAACGGCCGAAACGTTGTTATGATAAAAACAAAGATGAGTAAATTAGTTTGAATACGAATGATATCATAGACATTTAACAGAATAATCAACAGATATTCCATATGAGCCAAATAATAGATACCTGATGATGGTCAGAGTCTATTTGACGGAAATATTTGTTAGTAATGACATCTATAATAATCTAGATGAGAACAAACGGATGAATAAAGTAATGAATACAGAAAATGTTTCTTCTCAAAATTTAATATCAAATTAAATCGAATACGTTTCACAAAATATCAGCTGTTAAGACATTTTAATCGAATAGGTCTGCAAATGAAGAAACACAATTCAGCCAAATTCATTCCCCAGTTCGTTGTAGTTTTCATATATTTGTACTTGTAAAACTCTCCACTGTCGATTTTTACTGTCGTTTTTACTGTCTCTTTGTAATATTTTTTATATACTTTTTTATTGCCTTTTTACTGTCTACTTATACTGTCTCTTTGTACTATCTTTATACACAACATCATTTTACTGACTATTTTTATACTGTCTTTTTATACTCATTTAACTCTTTATACTGCATCTTTCGTTTCTCTTAATACTGTCTATTTTTACTTTCTCTTTATAATGCATCTTTTTATACTGTCTCTTTTTACTGTCACTTTATACTGTCTCTTTTTAATGATTATTTTTACAGTCTCTTTAAACGGTATTTTTATGATGTCTCTTTTTACTGTCACTTTATACTGTCATTTTTTTGCGGTTACTTTTTACTGTCTCTTTATACTGTCTCTGTTTACTGTCTCTGTTTTCTGTCTTCATATACTGTCTTTTGTTACTGTCGCTTTTTAATGATTCTTTTTACAGTCTCCTTAAACTGTATTTTTATACTCTCTCTCTCTCTCTCTCTCTTTACTGTCTTTTTATACTGTTATTTTTAGCTGTTTCTTTTGACTGTCTCTGTTTACTGTCTCTTTTTACTGTTTCTTTTTACTGTTTCTTTTTACTGTTTCTTATACTTTCTTCTTATACTCTCTCTTTTTAATGTTTCTTTTTACAGTCTCTTTAAACTATATTTTATACTGTCTCTTTCTACTGTCTTTTTATACACTTCTTTTTACTGTCTCTTTTTACTGTCTTTTTATACAGTTTCTTTTAATGTTTCTTTTTTACAGTCTCTTTTTAATGTTTCTTTTTACAGTCTCTTTAAACTTTATTTTTATACTGTCTCTTTTTAATGTCTTTTTATACTGTCTCATTTTCTGTCTGTTTTTACTGCCTCCTTATACTGGAAAAATTCCTGATTGACAAAAGAATATCATCGTTATTTCCATCGAGTGTTAGTAATTATTATTTTCTGCAAAAATGTAAAAATGTTTGTTTTCATCATTACCCAGAAATGAATGTACCGCAGACAATTTAAATAAACATCGATATATTTTCTATAAGTTTGTGGTTGATCAGTACCAATGAATTTGTTTCCAATAACAAAATCACTTTTAACAACATCTTTAATAGAGTTACTTTCTTACAGGAGAAGAATTTACAAAAATGGCTGAATTTAAATAACCTCATGCAACTATGAAAAAATGTGAGTGGGGAGTTAAGAAGCATTAACAGAAAAGTCTGGCGTAACAGATAATCTCTGGAAAGAGAAGGGGTCAGATTATCTTCTTTGGGGTTAGGCCAAAATAGTTGACCCTTAAAACCGCTGGAGTGTTAGACAATTGCAAGAAGCAGCATTGAACATCTTATCGATTGGTTGGTAAATCATTCAGATTTCAGTAGGGTAACGGTTTTCTTGAGCCAAAATTGCATTCCAAAAGCTAAGCAGAGTATTAAGAAAGAGAAAAAAATTCGCAAGAAACAAATAAAAATGTACTAAACTGCTACGTGATACTTATCCTCCTATATATATATATCGATGCTGGACAATTTCATCAAAGATGAAGAAAAGACTTAAAACAGCAAAAATGTGGTTGTACAGAAGGATGCTGACGATACCATAGACCGAATATGTGAGCAACGATAAAGTTTTAGAGAAAATAGAAACAAAAAGTAAACATACTTAACATCAGGAAGAAACAGTTGAAATTTCTAAGACACATAATGTGCAAAGAAGGCTTGGAAAATCTGATACGCACATGGCAGAAGGGACAAACGCATAACCCATTTAATAAGCATGAGTAAATGGATAGCGGACAAGGTTTAGGAGAAATAATAAAAAATCTACGAAGGGCAGGAAATTGTGCAGGGCCATGATCGTCTACGTCCTGAAGGAACGCGGCGCATAAAGAAGAAGTGTTTTTTCTTAGCTAGTAGATTTCAGGGCACAACCATGTCAAAATATTGAACGTATATGTGTCAATGGTATAGTTGCGCATTGTATCGACAGTTACTGAAATAAAACCAGTCTACATATTGGACGTCTGCTTCTTTCCTTTAAGGATAATTCATGTCAAGAAGGCTGTAGAATGTATCGGCCGAACTGTTGAAGATAGATGTTGAAAAACTCAGAGAAATTCTATTATCCGAAAACAAAAAAAAATATAGTTATATTTTTTAAGCATTTCACCCCAAGCAAAGCGGGAGTGCCACGCAAGGGGTTACAGAGGTTGGGAGCAAGACTAAAGAGGCGTGATAGAGGCAAGGATGAAACGAAGGACGGTGAATAGATCAAGGCATCTGGAGATGTCGATTGAATAATTGAAGATTATAGCTATCAGGGAAGCAAGTAAGAGGAAGGGAGTTCCACAGATGGGAAGTGCGAGACATGAAGCTATTGGAGTAGAAGAGACGGTGAAAGGGTGGGACTGAGATACCAACCTAGTAACACGTTTAAATTCATGCAGTTTGGGAACCAGCGAAAATTGCTCGTCGGATCAGTTACCGTGAAAGTATTTGTAGAAAAGACAAAGGGAAGCAATTAAATTTACTTGTTTCTTATTTGTCAAATATCGAGCACCTGCTTGAAATTTTCTAAATGTCTGTCATGGCTGTATGTTTTAACATACCAAATAGGCAACGAAATATATTGCGCTGTTTTGGTTCTAACGGATTAAGATCGAGTCGTGCCTGAAAGATCATGACATCAATGTTTGAATCACTGAAAGAACGCAACACAATACAGTAATCATCCTGTATCATACAAAACTCAAGAGCCGCTCAAGGTAGAGAGTTACTATTAAAATGATTATGATGAATGAGGTGTGTGATATGAGTGAAAAGGAAGGTGGTAGAAAGTGAAGATTATGAGAATAAGGAGGATAGATGACTATTAATCCTTGAGAGCCGCTCAAGTTAGAGAGTTACTATTAAAATGAGTATGATGAATGAAGTATTTGATATGAGTGAAAAAGAAAGTGGTAGAAAGTGAAGATTATGAAAATTAGGAGGATAGATGACTACTGGTCCTTGAGAGCCGCTCAAGGCAAGAGTTACTATTAAAATGATTATGCTGAATGAGGTGTGTGTTATGAGTGAAAGGGGAGATGATAGAAAGTGAAGATTTGATGAGGAGGAGGATGGGTAGCGATCGACACTTAAATTGAAAAGGTTAAGATTGTAGTGTCCAAGAAAGCACCCGAACGGGGTACAGGGGAAATGAGGGCGTTTCGACTCCTTAGAAGTAGTATAGATTCTCCAAGCTGTTAAGGGCTTAACTGGTGGGACTAAAGAATGAATCTCTTGTAAAAATCTGCCATAAAAATAGACACAGAGAAGCGACAGGCTTGCGAAGTTGCGTCTGTGGCAGAAAGGCTGCAGAATGGAGAATAAGTCCCCCTCCACACAACAAGAACGCGTAAATGGTTTTCAACTTTATCAAGGCTGGAAAGTGACTCATGAGCAGCGCTAACCCCGGTATGGCTGCAATCGAACATGATACTTGAAACCTAAAAACAGAGCATTAGAATCAGTTTATGCTACGTCTCTTTAAATATTTTATTTTGGCAAGTTAACTAATCATAATTTTATATTCTCCAAAACGAGACTTTTGGCCAACAACGTTTTCTGTTGTTTTTTTTTACTTGATCGATCTATTGATTCCTACAGTAATGTTTTATTTTGTCCTCTGATTGGCCCTTTTGTGCATATGTGAATTCCATGCTCTTTTTATTCAAGTCGGGTTCGTTACATTCACTTATACGCAAATACCATAAGGAAAGGTATGAATCACTCTGACTCTCTTCTGTCACAAGATATGGGCTGAACAGTTGGACTGCCTGGTCCTACAGCCTTCGTAAGCAACCAGTTTACCACAAAAAGAAACGGCAGTCTACTGCGAGAAAACCTTCTGCCTAATCAATCTTGAATTGAAAGAGACTTGATAACCCAAGCGAGTATCACGTAACTTAACTGACTGACGCGTAAATACCTTTGGGGAAGGTATAAATCCATCTCTTACTCCAGAATAGCAAGACAGATTGGGTTCTATAGCCTTGGTTGGCAAACAGTCTACGGCAGAAAGAAACGCCAATCTACCGTTTCAAAATCTTCTGTCTCGTCAGTGATGAATCGAGGAGACATGATCGCCGAAGCGTTTATCACATATGGCACTTAACTGACTGACGTGCAAACACCTTTGGGCTAGATATAAATCCATCTCTTCTCTCTTCAGAAGAGCAGGACTGACTGGGTCCTATAGCCTTGGTTGGAAACCAATCTATGGTAGAAAAAATGGCAACCTACTGCTTCAAAATTTTCTACCTAGTCAGTCATGAATCGAAAGAGATATGATCTCTCAAGCATGTATCACGTATAGCAATTAACTGATTAAATTAGTCCATGCAATTTCAAAACTTTCATTTTTCTAAAGCCGATTAATATACGATTAAGTCAATGTCTTACATGATCTGTTTCAAATAAATGGGGTGATTAGAATAAAAGAATTGGGCAGAATTTATAATAATTTTTAAAAAATTTTTAAAATAAATTTCAGTAATTTCAAAATTAAAAAAGCTTTGTCCCAGAATGCTAGAATTTTAAATTGGTTTTAGAAAATTTTCCGGGTGTGGTTGCCACAAGGATATGAAGATCCCGTGTGAATTTTTCTCCAGAAAGAACTTTCGTCCCTGCCTGGCTATTTGAAACTCAAAGTTAAACAGAAATCTAATTTCCTCACACACATATGAACAATTAGCATCAATTGTTTCCTTTTTCTTTTTCATATATGGAAGGTAATTTTAGATTATCAAATCTAGGGATTTAACAATGTGTTCTTGGATTCAATGGATACGGAACGAGCAATAACTGAACAGTAAGAAATAACAGCAAGACAAAATATCTCTAGACAGGATCAGTGGAACGAGAACAGTTATTCCCTGAAGACAGGCTCCTGATGAAAGCCGAAGGGCACATCAACTGAAACGTCGTGCTCATAACAACAAATATGAGGTCAATAGTCTACTTGAAAATAATGCAAATAATTATGACTCCTACTCATCCCAGAACTTAAGGCAGAAGTTATGAAATCTTAGGATTGAATATTGAATATGTCCAATAATCAGCTGAAATGAATATATTTTTATTTGCAAGTATTTCGTGTTTCATTTTCCTTTTACACGTATCACGAAAAAGTTTTATTGTAATGAATTCAATTTTCGTAAAGATATTAAAAAAAAATCACTGAATGTTCATATTTGCTATTTATCGAAAGAAACTCAAACGAAAAAGGTTGTGAAAGGCATTAACAACGCCATTTGTTTCTTGTTTCTCGTTTCAATTTCTGTTGCCGTTAAAAATGAAATAAACGGATTATTTAGCAATGCACATGGAATAACAGGAGCTGGTCATACAACAAATGAAGAAATTTTCAGGAGAATACCAATTATAAATAAACCGTTGCTGACAATTAAAGAGAGACAGCTGACATTTTGAGTACACTTAATGAAGAAGTTTGGTTTGGAGAAATTAATACTCACGGGATATATTGAATTCTTTAGAAGCAGAGGCAAATAGCAGGTAACCTATTTGGCAATGACGGATGGAAGAAAGATGTTTCAGGTAGACAAACAAAGGTCAGAAAGATGCAGGTCCTGCTGAATTCAACAAAATACAGAACATCCCCGGAAGGACAAGGCGCACATCGAAGGGAAGTAAATAAATCCTTATAGATTTTTTGTTAGATTAGCTGGCTGACATCCGCTAACGTCTTTGTTTATGTACCCTTCAAGACGCGATCATGACTCTCTACAGCTTCTTCTCATTTGTTGCTCTAAGCAATGTCTATTTCTTTTACCCCTCCCAGTCCGCTTTTGAATATTGCCAGCTATGTTACTTTCTGCTTGCCTCTGTCCCTCTTTCTTTTGAGTGCCATATTCTCTAAGCCGTCTTTCCTTTTATATGTGCCCTAGACATTTTAACTGTCTTTTTCTGAACAAATATACTTACTATAGCATGTCTAAGTGTATTAGATCATAAAATGGCGGTTGAAATTTCTAGGATGCATGATAGAGAAAGAAGACTTTGAGAAAATTTCTTTCTGTTTCCATTAAAAGGTTTCTATTCATATGTTTCCCTCATGGTATTCGAAAACATCTTTCTATAGAATCATATCTCAGTTGGCTCGGCTTCCCTTCATCAGCGAAGAAAGGGTCCAGCATTCACTGCCACTTAAGAGACTGTTATACATTAGATAGAAAATCATCTTTGGCACAAAGGCAAATTCATGAAGCAACCAGTGGGTAGTCAACTCACTAGGAATAACTTGCATATCAAATTAGCAGCCACTAAGCTATACCAAATGACTATGCTATACCAAATGACTAAGCTATACCAAATGTTCATTAGATAAAACCTGTCAGTCCACAATCAGAACATTTCCCATCAATAATATTACCAATTCTTTGACTTCAATTTTAATATAAATATATAATCCCCTGAAATTAATTTTAGGCTGTTTATATCGTTCTAGTGTTTAGGCGAAAAATGGTAACCAATGCATATACT
>OZ038513.1:78899915-78924915 GCA_964036315.1 Acanthosepion esculentum
CACACACACACACATACACACACACACGCACACACACACACACACACACACACACACATATATATATATATATATATATATATATATATATATATATATATGTAAAACTCTGATTAAAGACCAATAAAAGTTCTTTGTTAAAGATCTTTTATTCGTATTTTTTTAATTTTTTAATTTTTTTTATTTTTGTCTGAAGCATTTCCCTGAATTCCAGTAAATAATTGTCTGTAAATCGCCCAACGTTTGAAAACTTTAGGCTTTCATAAACCATTATCAGAGATTTCTTTTGTGCTCTGTCGGTCTCGTCATTTTCAAGTTATCTCTTCTTTGCGTATTGGTGTCTCATTGCTGAAATATATTAGGGTTTATTTGCCCCTATAATGATAAAATTTTCTTTATGTTGCCTTGTTTGTTTTTTGTGTTTTTAGGCGTCATTCATTTACTATTTGTAGTCGGTTTACCCATTTTATGTGATATCAGATTGTTTTCTTATTGGCAAAGTTAACTGTGTATTTTGTGTTTGTCGTTTATATGCGATTTAATTGAAATATTTATTAAATAAATGACATTGCCGTAATTCTTGCGAAACCAATGTTTATGGTGTTTGAATAATTATTTTAAAAGATCCACTTTCCAAGTAAACATGCGTGTTCATAAAAAAAAACATTGGTTAGTTGAAGTTATACTGCATCATTTGATTGTTTTAATACTAAACTTTAGTTTTTAATGAGTGACGAGTTTCATTTGTTTGGCATTATCGGGAGGCTGTGTGCCTTAATGTTTAATAGAAACTGGTACTTATAATTTTATCATATAAATATATATATATATATGCATATATATATATATATATATATATATATATATATATATATATATATATATATATATAGATAGATAGATAGGTAGATAGATAGATAGATAGATAGATAATATTGGTCAACATATATATATATATATATATATATATATATATATATATATATATATATATATATATATATATGTATATATATATTTCCAAGAGGATAGAATCCAAGTAGAACTCAATGTCCAGGACAGTCTAAGAATATAATATAAAAAGGCTCAAACACTAAAAGAAATCGGAAAATGATATATTTTATATAATAAATATATATTATTTTCCGATTATACTTTTTTTAATTTGTAGGTCTGATGAATTGGATAAAGATTACGATTCCAATTTAATAAATTATAACCATAATAAAGGGAGAGGCAAATAAAGCACACCCCATACACACACACACACACACACACACACACATATATATATATATATATATATATATATATATATATATATATATATATATATGATAAAATATAGTTTTTAAGATATGCTATAATTATGGATTAAAGTGCGCAATATCAGGAAATGAACGTATGTAAATAGAAATGTGGACATATTGAAGATTGCATGAAACGGACTGTCGCTACTCGCTGGTGAACTGTATATATATATATACATATATATATATATATATATATATATATATATATATATATATTTTTATATGTATGTATTTATAAATGTAAATGTTTCGTTCAATGTGGACTTTTTCAAGCCTTGAAAAAGTCCACATTGGACGAAACGCGTCGGTTAATATTACAGTTTTCCTATTGTATTTTACATTTATAAATATTGTCTTTCTCTACAGGTTATCTCTGACAAAATTTTCATTTTTCCGTAACTGAGACTGTATGAGAAAAAATCTCAATTCCTCCCATATTACACTTGTTAAACAGGTCTACGTTAGATGTCCTATCTGGAAGGTTAACTCCACAGATGGCACGTAGACAGCTTGTATGGAGTCCACGACTCTGAGCCGTACAAAAGGATGGCAAGTACAACAGCTCTGTAAACCCTAATTTTTGTATCCAGTCGAAAACCCCGCTCATTCCACAAGCGATGGTGAAGTTTGCCGAAAGAAGTTGTAGCCTTAGAAATCCGATGCATGGTTCCACTGTAGTTGACTTTGTTACCAAGATAGGTGAAAGACTTTACGTAGTTGAGGGCTTTGTCTTATACTTTCAATGGTCTCTCTGGAAATTTGTAGACTGGTGGTTTTTGTTTCTCACCACAGAATTGCTTCGGAGTAGGACAAGGTTGATGCACTACTTCAGTTTTCTTTATGCCAAAGGCTTTACATGCAGCAGAGAAATGATTTATTAGATGTTGGACCTCCTCAAAGGATGTCGATACAAGAACAGCATCATCAGCAAACAACAAATCACGAATAATTTGCGTACGAAGGTGGGTTCTTGGCTTTGAAGCGCTGATGACTGAAGAGACCACCAGTTGTTCGAAACTGGAACTTGACGCCACTCTCTGTGTCTGCAAATGCATATTTCAGCATCACCGAAAAGAAAAGGTCAAAAAGGACAGGGGCCATGACACAACCTTGTTTGGTGCCGTTTGTGACATCGAAGGATTCTGACATCATCCCATCAGACATGATATTAAGTTTCATTCCTTCATGAAAGGAGATGATGACCTTTAGCATGTTTTCAGGGATGCCGAGTTTCCTCAAGACTTGCCAAAGAGCCTCTCGATTCACAGTGTCAAAGGCCTTCGTCAAGTCCACAAACACTATGTACAACTCCTGTTTTTTTCTCAAGAACCTTCTCTGCAACTTGACGAAGAGAAAATATCATGTCAATGGTGACACGACCCGACCGAAAGTCACACTGCGAATCAGGATAGATGTCGTCAACAATGTGTAAAATGATTCTGTTTAGAATCAGTCTAGCTAGGATTTTGCCGGCAATTGAAAGTAGTGATATCCCCCGATGATTATCACAGACACACCTGGAACCCTTGTTTTTGTAGGGGTGTTTGATAGAGGCGTCCTTATAATCCTGTGGAACACAGCCTGCCTTCCATATCTCCACGAAAAGGAGATGTAACTTTGTTACCAACTTTTGGCCACCATGCTTATACACTTCGGGTGGAATAGGATCCTTAGGAGAAGGTGATTTTCCAGATGAGATTTGCTTGATGGAATCAATTACCTCCTGATAGATAGGTTCAAAAGACAACTCCGGAATTTCAGGATTTTGCTCTATTGATGTGATGGCTTACTCATCAGTAACCGAAGTGGCGTTCAACACAGTTTCGAAATGCTCCTTCCAGCGATCTAAAATATCTGACTTATCCGTCAAGAGTGTTTCACCATCTGCTGTGGAGATTGGAACAGCACAACTTTTCTGAGGACCTAAAATGCTCTTGAGGCCATCATAGAAACCCTTTAGATCCTTTCTGTCTGAAGCTTCTTGGAGTTCAGTGGCATTTTCAGACCACCACCGCTATTTCATGTTTCTGAGAGATCGTTGAACCTGACTTTTTCACTTCTTGTAAGCGATCTTCTTATCGGACGAGTTCTTGTCCTCAATCCATGCTTTATGAGAAGAGTGCAATTGATCTATAAGCTGCTGAACTTCTGTATTATTGTCATCAAAACAGTCTTGATGTTTACGATGTCGTAGGTCAAGAACGTCCAAGGATGTAGAATATGTTGCATCACGCAGAGCCTTCCAAGATGATTCTATATCATTGGTAATATTTACACAATCAAGTGCAGCATCAAGTTTGTGAGAGAGCTCAATTTTTGTTTCAGCCGATTCAAGAGGCAGTACGTTAATGCGCTTGGGCACTGTAGATTTTATAATCCTTCGCTTTTGCAGATGCAGTGTAGGCATATATATATATATATATATATATTAGCTTTCCTAAATTTATATTTGAAAAAATCAACAGTACATACCAAGGAAGAAATTCCTCCGATAAGCGCATTAATTTCCAAATGAAAAAAAAAAACAACTGAAGTAATTTTTTAACTTAGGACCAAAAGCCTATCAAAATACCAAATTTAACAGAAACATAAAATAGACACAAATCGAAATTCACCTATGATTTCGAGGCCGACGTAATCACTTAAACGGATCTTGCCCTTAACCAAATCATTAAAGTCTGCTTAAACACATAAATGGATACTATTCTTAAAGTCTGCTTAAACACAAAGGAATCTTACACTTAACCCAACTATTAAATCCTACTTAAACAGTTAAAAAGGTCCTACCTTTAAACAAATCAATTTTGTAGCAACATAAGTGAGGGTGTGGTCGATGTAGCCACCTAACATAAAAATTGAAATTGTTGGCTAGTTTCCATAATATTCGTAACCTTTACTAGTTTCAGATTTGGAAAGAGATTTATTGGTACACTGGGGCTGGAAATAGGGGAATAATAACAAGTAAATACGGAAAGACTGAATCAAGGTTCAAGGATACATTCACAGAAAGAACATTGATGCTTTATAGTAAGCTGGAAAGTGTAAGACGAACAGGATTTTCCCTCATATCTACTCCAATTGTCCACTCGTAAACAATATGGAACAGCGATCTGTTGGAAATAGTTATTGCACATTAGCAATCCGCTTAGGACGCGGCACTTTTCGAGATTTGGAAGTTGGTTCTTTTTATAATATCGCTACTGTGTTAAATCTTTCACCGACTTTTACAGATTTATTGGTCTTAGCTGTTTTGCGTACAAAACATATATTTGGTGGGTACAAAATTATTTCTCTTAAATAAAGAACGAACGGATACACATGGTTGGTTCATTAGGAATTCCATTATACAAGATTTAGTCTCAGTATACGAAAGAATAAAGATTGCAGCAAAGATGTCAGTCAAATAAAAGCCAATTATAAATGAGTTACAAGTTACATTTGCTCACAAAGCATCAAACAAACAAAAAATAATCTCACTGAAGAAATCAAGACGCAATATAAAAGTAGATTTTGAAATCACTACACCTTTTGTTATTCGAAATCACTATCATTTTTTGTCATTTGAACGTGTTTAAAATTAAGAATCGTATAGAATTTTACCAACAGGCGAACAGATAGAGTGAATTAGGGCAAGGCAGACGAAGTAATAGTCAGCATAATATTGTAGAAGTAAAACTAAATTATCCCATGGGAGAAAGATGGGATATGCCGACAGGGGATTATGTAAATTATCAAATCTAAACTTTATTCTCTACTAGAAAAACTAATTTTAAAAAAGCAAAATAAAACACTAATAGCCTCATCAAGACAAAACTTATTACAGTAAAAACAACACCGAAATTGGATGCATTAAGCTTCACTAAATAGTGGATGTATATTACCCGATTGCCTATGTAGAAACGTAAAACTAGATAAACCAAACTCATCACCACCGGCCATAATGGAGCACACACCTAATCCCGCACGGAAAAATTTAACGAAACTTTGTCTATCGTATGAGGCAAAGAAATTTAGCGTTAGATCTACTGATGAATTTCACTCGAATACTTCACGCACATAAAATTGATAACGGCACCTTTGCCTCGTTAAAACTTCTTAACAATTTTACTGTGAAAGGTAATTTATATATATATATATATATATATATATATATATATATATATATATATATATATATATATATATATATATAAGAAATATAGTCTTAAAGTATGCTATATTTATGGGATAAAGTGCTCAATATCAGAGATAGAGCGTGTGTAAATATAAAAGTGGACATGGAAGTCAGCACTTAGAGGCGACAGTCTGTTTCATGCTAGTGCAATCGTCAGGCCTGATGATTGCACTAGCATGAAACAGACTGTCGCCTCTAAGTGCTGACTTCCATGTCCACTTTTATATATATATATATATATATATATATATATATATATATATATATATATATATATATATTATAGTAAAAAAAGAAAGAAAAGTAACATATGTAATCCGGTGTTCTTATTGATATTTTTATTTTTACAAAATAGTGCTCAATGTAAACTTACAGAGCATAAATATTATAAATTAACTGATTTAAAAATATGGTTGCGTTGAAAAAAGTCACCCCACCCTTCCTAGACCTAACCCGTTTTCGAACATAACTCATAATTGATACAATAATAGTTAATAAAAAAGAACACGCTATCGCCCCTGTCTAAATTATTGGATTTCTCTGTATCCTTGGAAACAAAAATTATGTATGTATGTGCTTTTAAAACTCAGTAAATTTTAAAATAAGTTATTTTAAAATTCACTTGAAGATGAAACGGAACTAATGTTTTTAATTTAATATGACTGAATTTGAATTTTTTGTTTTCTGTTTTTGAAACATGGTAATTCCTGCGTAGCGATGAAGCCATATTTTAAAATCAGTTTATATATATATATATATATATATATATATATATATATATATATATATATATATATATATATATATAGCACCCACATCACACAAACAATTCTTCTAAAACTTATACTTCTCCCATGTCACAAATATTTTTATGATCATTATGGTAACATTAACGAACTAATTGACTGTGTAGCCATGGGGCCACCACTTGGTCTTACTTTAATTTCTGCATGGCAGAAACAATTTTAATATGTCTGTAATATATTTTTGTGGCATAGCAAGGCCTTCAGATTAATAAAAACACGAGACAACATTTTAAATAATGCTTAAAGACACTTTTGTGGAAAACTGTTCTTGTTTTTGCATCTTAGGGGCCAGAAAGAAAGACACGGAAGAAGAAGGTAAGTTGAACCACTCTATTGAAATAACAGAACATATATAGAAAATAAGAGTGTTATTAGTCAGCAGGTAGAAGTGTCTGTCCGAACTATCAGGTTACACTGCATCCCAACAGCCTGCCCCGCTTAGGACGTCTCGCAAGTTAGTATTTATGAAGGAGGAAGAGTTCATTCTAATGTAGATAGGTCACCATAACAGTTCTACACTTAGGAGATTGATGCTAACAACAAAAACCTTTTCCCTGATCTTTTAGGAGACTTTATTAGTCACAATTTGACAACTTCACTGTATCAAAAGGATAAACAAGAATTCTTCTCTAGTCAGTTACCAAAATGAATGAGCTTACAGATATGATATTATCATTGTAAAATTCTTCTTTGGCCGCATTCGTTGTTTGTAAAGAACTGAACAACATGAACAAACACTTACCAACCTTAAATTCTCCAACAATTTAGTCGACCTCCAAATAAAGTTAGCTTTAAAGAGTCTTTGCAAAACATTACCTAGCCACAACAGATATATAAAAACGTAATTAACTTAATTTGTTGTAAAAAGATCTACCATAAGCCTAAATAAGGGGAAAATACATTAAGATATTAAAAATATTAGGTTGAGTAATAATTCATTTTTATTTGGTGGAACCTGGTTTAATGACACAATTCTCGTATTTACCTTTCAACATACGCGGCAGTTAAGATTAAATGTATAGTAGACTATGTTAGTTTTGGTACGGCAGTTGATGACGTACTTAATGAAAGAATCAATTATTCATACCAATAAAGGAAAGCCTGAAAGTGCATTCACATTAAGAATTAAGGAAGTTTGAGCAAAGAAGCAACGCTTTGGAGACATCTAGAAAAATATGCAGTGTTTATGGTCAATAAGTCATAATGAACCAGCAAGGCGTATATTACCTTGCAAATGTTTCTTCTAGAAAAAAGTCACTGGAAGATAAAGCCAAACCAAGAAGACCATTGGATTTTTCTGATGAAACTCTAATGTCATTAGTGGAAAGAAAATGACCGCAAAATACCCAGGAATTGGCAAAGATGTTAAACAGATCACAGTCGATCTTACACCAACATTAGAATAATAAGATATTCAGAAAGCTGAACGAAAATGACAAAGCGTATGATTTATCTCCAGTAATTTCCCTTTAACTCAAATCTCAAACTTTTGGTTCACCACTGTTATGGCCTGGTATTGAACGCACCACTCAGTGGATAAAGACGTTGGTCAGATCCAGTAACTAGACTCAAAGAGTTGTGAGTTCAATACCAGTTCCACAGCAATGGTGAACCAAAACTTGGAGATTTGAGTGAAGGGGAAATAACTGAGGCATGGCACGTGGAACTAGAACAATCTACTCTAGTGGACGAAATAAAGGGTTCGATTCGAAAGTGGATCGACAAGAATACGTCCCTCCAATCGACACCGAAATGCTGGACTTCAGGCAAGAAAGGTAATATTGTGCGTGCGTTGAGATCGTAGTTTAGAGTTCTTAAAATTCAACAAAAAAAAAAATTAAATGCACATTTATACGTCCATCAGCTGCAACGTGTCCTTAAAAACGTTTGGTTGAACTTCACTTGCAACTGAAAAAAAGTCTTTTGCTTCATGGCAAAGTAAGGTCTCGTACAGCAATAATAACTTAAGGCAAAATAAAAAATTTAACTTGGTTAGTCTGTTCTACCCGACCCGGTATATTTACCTGACCCCCTGCACCAACTGATTATTCCCTTTTTCGATTGCTGCAAAATACTGTGACTGGGACAAATTCTATGATGAAAATCAGATTCATGTGTTCAGTTGCAAACGTTATTACATCAGAACCTGCGTAATTTTACTCAATATTTTAGTTCCAATCTGTACTAAGAAGGATTGCAAAACACTTGACCCACCCAAATTTATTGGCAAAAGCACAAATGTATGCTGGGATGCATAAAATAGGCCGGTCCTCGGTTTTATCTGACTGAGTTCCGGTTTGATTTGTCTTGAAGTTAGAAGTTTACGTTCGTCCGAACATGCTTTTGTGTGTCAACACTAATTCTTCTAAAACGTTTTGCCATATTACTGTTGCTTTGCCTTATTACTGTTAATTTGCCGTACATAAATTGTTTGCTTGCTTTAGATTATTTTTGCCCAGTTCTTTTCTTTTTTCTATTATTGTTTATTTCAAACATTATCACATCTGTTTGTTGGAAACTTCTGCCATTTCTTTATATTTGATCATGGCCACTCCCTCTACACAATAAGTCTCGAAGTAATTTCCGAGAATTAGTAATAAGTCAGAGTAAATAAATGGGAATATGTCATTGAATAAAATGTAAATATACTTAGGTTTCGAAGAATACACAAAATCAGAAAATATTAATGACTCAATCGAATATAATTCACCGGTACATACCACTAAACTATTGTAATTAATATATTAAACCCCACTTTCAATAGCAATGTTTAATGCATCTAACCTAATCGTTGTCAACAACAAGGCGTCTCAAAAGTCACTCTTATGCAAAAACAATTTGTGTTTAAGAATGTTTTTGATAATTGGGAGGGTATATCGCCACTACCACTAATCAAAAGGCAACAGGTTTTACGTTTGCTCACAGAACCGGAACACTTTCTTATAGATTAACTTTCCACTTACTGAAATGTATCGCAATTTGTACACATATCAATAATCATATCACAAACAAAAAAATTGTTATGTCTTCATTCTACTGAATGAATGTAACACAATTATGAAATATAATGTCGCTCGGAGTCGACGTAGTCGCACTGAATTCTGTAGTAAGGATATAAGGCTCACTCTCGGCTAGCTTACTCCTGACGATTCTCAGCGTCAGTATATATTTGGACGAGTCTAAATCATCTTCTGGAGAGGTGTGTTCACTTTCACAACAACCCCACTTTATAGATATGCGCTTTCTTTAGTCGATGCCTTTTTACAACATGGGTCTACTTCCAGTGTTTCAATCGGATTACGTTTTCGTTTTTACCCTAACGGTGTAATGTAATATTGTTCTAGGAATAGGTACTTCAAAGGCATCGTAAATTATTTTCATCGGGGAATTAAATTGTATTGGTTGCTTATTCTGTGCATATCTAGACCTCAATTGATTTATAAATCTTCTATGTCGAAATCGTCTGCCCTCGACAATGTGCATCATACAACCGAGGCGTCGAATACGTTTTCCTTCCTGCCAATCTTCCTTTCCAGAATTCAAGCTTTTAAAGAAGACTTTATCGTCGATCGAACATGATCTGATAGTTTCAAATTGTCGACTTTTATTCTTTTGATTTTTGGTTTCCAAATGTATTTTTGTAATGATAACGGAATTACTACTCTTTCCGCGTACAAAAGTATACAATCCCAAATAAATAAAATAAAGTTGTATTATTGTTAGCAGGTTTAATTTTAGTTTTACTTCATTTCGACTTACGGTCATTCATTGTTTTTGTGTTTTTTAAATAATCGTATCCTTTTTAAAAATGAATTTTCATATCGAATATCGTGACCAGCAATTCTTAAATAGTGTTATACACGAGGCTTTTAATTTCGCTTTCTGATTCCAGCGAAGCAATCACAGTATCTTTAAAATTTTCTTTACATTTCGATATCAATCTGGACAAGCCATCAAATTCCATCTTGAAATCATAGTTGGAAAATCGTAGACCAACGCTGTAGTCTGTTTGCATTATGTGTGTGGAAATCCCTTTCTTAGAACCAAATATACTTAATAATGGACGTTGATCTGTTTGCCGTAGGAATTTTCTTCCTAATATCCCGTGAAATTTCTTTACAGCAGAAATTATAGCAAACGCTTCCTTTTCAATTTGAATTTAGCATTTTTCCGTATTTTTCAAACCTTTTGATTCGTGGGTGACTGCTTTCACTGTAACCTCTTCGAATTTATGGGCTATTACCGCTCCTATGCCGTATTCGCTTGTGTCCAACACTAATATTATTATGCACTTTTACTGCATGTTAAAGATTCCCCTTTCTCTGCCGTGCGCCGATATCTTAAGCATAGAATCTCTGACGACCAATCGGTTTAGTTTCGATCCCAGTTTGAAGCAATCGGACGGCTAACCACACTGATGAGCAGTAATACGAATATCGTTGTAATGTGTCAGCAATAACTCTAAAGTTAACAGTTTTTTAATTCCTTCAAAAGCTTTTTGATATTCCACCGACCAATTCAATTTCGTACCCTTCTTAAGTAAATTATTCAGAGATGCTCGCAATTTGCACATATCTCACACATAAATATTATAATAATTTGATAATCTGAGAAATGATTGTACGGTCACCAGATTTGTCGGGGGAGGCATGTCTTTAATGACATTTGCTTTAGCGGTATCGGGTCTTCTTCCTTTATAATCGATTATCTGAAATAAATATTTAATCTTATCCATAAAGAACTGACATTTCTGTACACTGAGTTTGAAACTAATCACACAGTCCCTGAAATGCTTGCTGAATCAGTTTTACTGGCTGTATTTTCGTAGCGTTCTTAATAAGTATATCAGCTACGTAAGCGAAGGTACTGTCTAGTTCAGCCAACATCGTATCCATTATTTGCTGGAAAATACCTGGGGCCACTTTTACACCGAAGGGTAATCTTCTAAACTTGTAGAGTCCTTTATGTACATTCAAATACTTCTTCCATTCCTTATCCAATTTGATTTGAAGATATACCTCAGACAGGTCAATGTATTAAAAAAGAAATCACTACCTTTTAAATTGACAAATATATCCTCTAGAGTTGGTAGGGGATATATATGAGGTAGGCGGCAGACATTTAACCCAGTCGAAAAATCCGCACATAAACGAATCTTATTATTTTTCTTTCTAATATAAACCGCTGGCGTGACCCGTTTTGAATAACCTATTTTTTTTCGATAACCCTGTGGTTTTCTAACCTATCAAGTTCGCTGTTAATAAACTCCAACGCAGCAAAGGGTATATTTCTTTTCGGATTAAAAACTGTTATCACATTTTCTTTTAATTTGTAAAATGCCTCTGATTTTGTACATTTCCAAATTCTTTGAGAAAATATTAGTGAATTTATTTTTTTTTATTTTACTCAGTGTTTCTGTAGCTGTAATCTTTTTCTCTGTCGAACAATTATTTTTTCCACAGAATGAATTAATCTGCCATATTCCTAGTTCAAATAATTATAGCCAATCGACGTCTAATAAATCCGTGTTGCAATTTTTTAATATGTAAACATTTACGTTATTAGTTTTACCCGCAAGAGAGAAATTCTTGTCCGATATTCATCTTCCAACTTTGTGTTTTTTTTTTCAAGTTAGGCTGGCTCATTCTGTTCTAGGTTTGTTCATCAATAATTGTAATATCGTTACCAGTGTACAGTTGAAATCTCGCCGTAGCGTTATTCACTTTTACTGCAGTGAATTTTTTATTATTTGAAATTTCCAGTTTTTTAGCATAGGATTAGTGAATTTAATTACCTCCTGGAAGGAAATATTACATTCCTTATCGCTAACTGTTATGTCTTCATTCCACTGAATAAAGATAACACAATCAAGAAATATAATATCGCTTGGAGTCGACGTAGTGTGACTGAATTCTGTAGTAAGGATATAAGGCTCGTTCCTGGTGAGCTCTTGCCTGACGATTCTCGGCGTCAATATATATCCCATTTGTACGAGTCCAGTTTATCTCCATAACAATAATATGTTAAAGATTTCCCTTTCTCTGCCGTGCGCCGATATCTTAAGCATAGAAACTCTGACGACCAATCGATTAAGTTTCGATCCCAGTTTGAAGCAATCGGACGGCTAACCACACTGATGAGCAGTAATACAGCAAAACAGGCTTGTATGTGGATTACTATATATACGTATATATATATATATATATATATATATATATATATATGTGTGTGTGTGTGTGTGTGTGTGTGTGTGTGTGTGTGTGTGTGTGTTATTGGGACTCAAGCTTACTCCAGACGTCAAGTGGGACACGTTCCAACGATCCATCACGAAAGACACTCGAACAATAGTCAGTTCCCCATGCTGCTCCAGAAAGTTCCTGGATCTTCCTGCCATGCTGTATCTTTAAAAAAGTCAAATTAAATCAAAAACGGAATATCGTCGTCACATCTGGTTTGGATCAATTCAATCTTCACTTAAAAGTCTCGAAAGAGTTCAAAAACGTTTTGCTGGCCTTGTAGGTCATTAATTACAGCCCAACTTAACATCCCAGCCAAAGCAAAAGGCAAATATGTTTATTTAATTTTTTGTAATATTTTTCTAGCTTGCGTATAAATTATCGCACATCTGTATGTGAATGCATTTTCGAATGGTTAGTGTTTTGTAATTTCGAACCCTAAGACTATGGTTCCTGTTTTCACTAGCCACGGTGAAACTGCGTCGACGTGACTTGTTGGAAGTCGTAGATGGGGGGTATGTTAGCACCCCTTCATCGAGAAGATAGATGATACTACAGCCATTGATCCACATTAAATAAAATGCGCAAATGCAAGTATACAACTTATGGCGAACTCTTTATAAGTAATATATATATATATATATATATATATATATATATATATATATATATATATATATATATATATTATATACGAGATGTATACAAAGGCCAGTTGCCAAGAGCGCTCAATTGGTAATTGAAGAACAATGCGTTAAGAGCAACAGCAGCCACTGTTGATTTTTAAAAATTGTTCTTTCTTTATAGTGCTCACACACACACACACACACACACACACACACACACACACACACACACACACATACACACACATACATATATATATATATATATATATATATATATATATATATATATATAATGGGCTCTCCCGTCTGTTTCGACGTATGAGGATCTGATCACTTAACCAATTGATTCAGTTATGAACTTTTGTGCGATAATCTTAAGTGGCACTTAAGACCCACTAGTTATTTACAAAGGAAGCCGCATATGTAGCAAGAGTGAGGATTGTTTGATGAAATCACTGTTAGATTGGCTGACCTTTTATATATTGCTCTCGCTTCTTGAAAACGATTCAGACATTCTGGAAAACTGCTGAGTCCACTAAAACACGTTGATCTCCATTCTACCCGCTCCAAGGCTAAGCGCCCAAGGGTGTTATGAGGTATATTGACAGTTGACAAGTTGTGCTTCAGCTTGTTTTTGTATCTTAGCCATGTGCGTCCTACATGGCTGAAGCACTGATCTAACTGGCTGTACATTAGAATCTTGAGTATCCTGTCATCAGACATTCTCAAAACATGACCAATCCATCGTAACTGAGACTGTATGAGAGAGAGAGAGAGAGAGAGAGAGAGAGAGAGAGAGAGAGAGGTTGCGGCTATTTATATACATACGAAAAGCAATGTACAAAGAATTATAAGCAAAATTTCAGGTATAAATAAAATATATATTTTAAAAGACCTCTAAGGATTTTTTCAATATCTCTGTGGTTTTCTAATCTTCTAAAGTTCGCAGCAAAGGGTAACTTTCTTTTCGGATTAAAAAATTGTATCACATTTTCTTTTAATTTGTAAAATGCATCTGATTATGTACAGTGAATTTATTTTTTTTATTTTACTCAATGTTTCTTTAGCTGTAATCTTTTCTCTGTCGAACAATTAATTTTTCCACAGAATGAATTAATTTGCCAATTCCATAGTTCAAATAATTCTAACCAATCGACGCCTAGTAAATTCGAGTTGCAATTTTTAAATAAGTAAACATTTACTTTATTAGATTTACTCGCAAGAGTGATGTCACATCTAATTTTCCCAAGAAAAATGGATTTCTTGTCCGATATTCATCTTCCATCTTTGTGTTATTTTCATGTTACGCTGGCTAATTCTGTTTCAGGTTTGTTCATCAATGATAGTGATATCGTTACCAGTGTACAGTTAAAATCTCGCGTAGCGTTATTCACTTTTACTGCTGTGAATTTTCTATTATTTGAACATTTATTTTAGCTTGTAGCACTACTTTCAGCAAGTTAATTTGTGTATTTCTTTTGTTTTTCGACTTACATTTTGCAACATGTATTTATAAACAGAACTTGTTAGGTTTACTTCTGATTATAAATGCATATTGCAAAATAAAATTCTATCATCAAAGGACAAAACGCGTTGGTAAAGAATAGTTTTCTATTTGTGTTTACACGCACACACACACACACATACACACACACATACATATATATATATATATATATATATATATATATATATATATGTAAGATTCACAAATTCACATAAATATCCCATATTTAGAAAAAAAGATGATGTGATGGAAGGTGATGACCTCTAATATCTTTGGAAGTCACCTTAGTTCAATTTTGAAATAAAATAACATGTTTTGCCCAGTCAAGAAAAAAGAAGCTCGACTGTACATTTTTAAGAGATTTGCAGATGCTTCTGGGGCTGTTAGACTCATGGGAATGTTTTGAATTTGAATTTGACGCCATATCAACGTCCTCTATCGATTTCGAACGCTTTCTTATTGAATTCCAAGATTTACATGGCGTAAATTACTTGATGTTATCATTTGTATATCTGCTCGATCAGTCGTAACGATAAAGTAGATTGAGCCTTACTTTTTTTTTGTTTACGGCGATCTTTGCCTTTAAGTAGAAGATCCATTGTAACGAAAATGAGGCTAAAAAGACGTTCAAAACAAATTCATCGTAAGGAAAAATATAGATTGTCAGAAAATCTCGACATTAACTCAGTGATACATCTTAACGTAGCATGACAAAAATTCTGTTTGTGATCTTCGGGCATATATATATATATATATATATATATATATATATATATATATATATATATATATATATATGAAAATTTTCTCAAAGTTAAACTGTAGAAAAAGACAATACGTATAAAGGTTAAAGACAATAGGAGAACTGTATTATTGGCCGACGCGTTTCGTCAAAGGTGAACATTTTCAAGGCAAAAACGAAATGAATTTATTAAAACAAAGTAACTATTAACAACAAAACGAACAGAATTTATGATATATGAATACATTAGCCTTTTTCTAAATTCTTCCAGTTGCTAAGGACATTTTGTTTTGTTGCTAGTAGTTACTTTGTTTTTAATAAATTCATTTTGTTTTTTCTTGAAAAAGTTTGCATTGAACGAAACGCGTCGACTAATAAAACAATTTTAAAATTGTTTTTACCTTTATATATATATATATATATATATATATATATATATATATATATATATATACATATGTGTGTGTGTGTGCGCGCGCGCTTGTGTGTGTGTGTGTGTGTGTGAGTATGAGAGAGAGAAGCAAACTTAATTGGGCAGTATTCCCTTTATGCTGCCTTCGGAGTTCCGTGTTCATATGTGACAATATTTCGTAGCGGAGTTGGACTATTCTGCGAAGAGTAGTCATATATGTGACCACGAAACTTCGAAGTCAGCAGGACGGAAACACTGTCCAGTTAAGTTGTGAAAAAACCTTTCCCTATTAATTCTATTAATTCTCTATCTCTGTCTCCGATATTGAGCACTCTACTTGAAAACTTGTTTGCCTTAAATGCCTTTCTATCAGAAAACCAATGAAAAATCAAGAAATTTGACTTTAAAAAGTCTCTCAAATTAACACTATATATATATATATATGTGTGTGTGTGTGTGTGTGTGTGTGTGTGTGTGTGTGTGTGTATGTTGAAATATAATTATAAGGTTTGCTATATTTAATAATATTTTATTAATAGGGCTTAATATTAAGGATAGAGCGTATACAAATATAAAAGCGGATATTAAAGTCAACACCCAGAGGCGAATGTCTGTTTCATGCTAAACGCATAGTCAGGCCTGATGATTGTGTATAAACATGAAACAGGCTGTCGATTCTGGGTGTTGACTTCAATATCCACTTATATATATATATATATATATTTATATATATATATATATATATATATATATATACGTTAAAACAATCCTTATTCCCTCATAGCTGAACACTTTAATCAATCAGGACACTCATTAGACAACTGTAAATGTATATTGATAGACTCAGGTTTTAGTGCAACATACACACGAAGAAAAAAAGAGAAATACTGGATTATAAACTAGGGATTAACAAAGACTTGGGTATTTTAAATCTGTATAAATATTTCAATAGTTAAAAAATTTCTTTAGATATAGTTAAAAAAACCTTTTTAAACAACATCTAAAATACTATCGTTAGATTTACGTTAAAAAAGTCAAACACAGTTACATTCCACATCACGTGACGTCCGCGTCTCCCGACGGACGCTACTTGTAAAAACAAACTCCCAAATACAGTTATTCAATTAATTTCTGAGGAAGGACCGAGGTGGTCTGAAATATCAAATATATAAAAACATATAAATAAATACTTTTACAAAAGTCACCCAATTTTTTTCTTTTAATTTGCAACTTTTCAGTTGTTTTATCCATATTATATACATATCAAGAAAATATACGTGGCTTCTCATTATGCTATATATATATATATATATATATATATATATATATATATATATATATATATATATATATATGTGACTATACTCGTGTCGAAAAACCTTCGAATTCCTGATTTAACAATAGCCAAATCAATCTCGAATGGAAAAAAAGGTTTTAAAAAAGAAAGAGCTAGGAACATGAAATTCTGTCGAAAATAATCGCACAGATACAGGTTCAAGGCCCAAAGAAAAAACCCCGATACGAGTAAACAACTAACTAAAGAGCTCGATACGAACATAGAGCAAACCTAGTCAAACCTGACGATCTGCCTAAGTGAAACCTTGGTAGGTTTGACTATATATATATATATATATATGTGTGTGTGTGTGTGTGTGTGTGTGTACACTCAACAAAATTACATTTCGAACTAGTCACAACACATTACATTGCATCTAGACATATGGTTCTTTTGTTAATATTTCCGCCACTCACGTGGTATGACGTCACAGAACCGCGTCATGAATTTACGACCTGCGTCTGCTATTCCACGCCCGTTACCGTCGCATAGCAAACTTCTATGCCAACATAACAGAATATCATTTTGAGGGTGAATACATTTATTTAATCACCCGTATAACCACTCTGGTGATCGCTCATGTGAGCCGAAAGCTTAGATCAAGGAAAACAGCATAATAAAAAATGTTGGACAATTTTTATCTTTATTTTCATCCAAAATTAAAGCAAACATACGAAGTTTAGAACGGCTCCTGATCAAATATAATAGACATTCATTGTCTGTTATATTTAACAATAAATATTTGCATAATGTTCTGCTAGCCCAATACACCAAATACATATATGCATACATAATTACATAGAAATAGGAAATGAGATGTTCTCCGATTGAACCAAATTGTCAAGAAATGGCAGCAGAATTATTATAATTAAGTAATTCTTCGAGTCCAGAAGAAACCTCAACAGAATGTAGAAAGCACTGGACGGCCGTTTCGTCCTATATTTGGGACTCATCAGCAGAGCGCATCCACTACGAGAATTGAAACCCGGACAGTTACGTTATCAGGCAAACGTCATACCAACTGTACCAACAGGCCTCGGTGACGATGATGTAGCGAATCAGATCCGATATAGCCCCGCTCGATCACATATTCCGTGGTGGAACTCATCCGAGTTTATCTTTTACCCATAGGACTCCACCCCCCACGAACCACGACTACTAATTATTCTTGGTATACTTTCTTGATAGAATCATCTAAGGTACGCCAATCAGTTTTCCAAAAATCAGTGATGGAATCACAACTCTTCCAAGTGCATCCTACTCCAGTGGTGATCATGTTGCAACAACACATGGACACAGTCAACCTGGGAAATGGCATTAGTGTGTTTTGCATGGGTGTGAGAGCGATATAGTAAGAAAAATTAAACAAAGAATACAAAAACGGATTTAAGAAATAGCTGAAAAAAGATTTTGACCAATTCTGACAATATATACCAGATCGTAAATTGCTCGGTTTATTCCACAGTCTGACGTATCTTCATTGCATTGGGTAGAGTTGACACATGTGTTTGGTGCTTTTGATATGTGTCTAGAGATCCTTCATAAAATTCAGAAAAGCATCTGCAATGTTATCGGTATTGACATGGCATCTTCGAATCAATCATTTCCAACTGCCGTAATGTAGCTTACCCTTGTCTTTTCTATACATATTTTCATGGCAATTGTTTTGGAGAGCTCACCCCTTTGGTACCTCGACTTGGTGAACAGAAGCGCCGTACTAGATTGGCAGCTAGGTCCCGTCATTATACAGTTGAAATTTTTTGTTCTCTTGCACCACTCGTATGTGAAACACTTTTTCTGGTTTCTTGATCTTCAAATATTGAAATACAACGCCAATCCTCTGTTTTTGTAATTGACCTTTCTAATTAATATTTTCCCGCTTTCTTTCACTCGCAGTAGCGTTTTAGCGGCTTTATTACCGTGCGTGGGGTGAAATGATTTAAAAAAGACAGTTTAATATGCATTAAGAAGTAAGCAACGATTTTGAAGACTGTGGCTTCTGTACGACAAAGATCATAGGCGCAGGATTTGACCAACTGCATTCTGATTTCTCCATTCCTATACACGATATTGAAATTTTTTTTTTTTTTTTTTTTTTAAACGTATCACCCCAAGCAAGGCTGGAGGCCACTATCACGCATGGGGTTACAGAAGGGATGGAGGAAGAGCAGATAGGAGTGGTAAAGGAGAGGATGTGGAGAAAGAGAAAGACGGAGGGTCGATCAAGGCAAGGGGGTTACAGAAGATTTGGAGCGAGAGCAGATAGGAATGAAAGGGGAAAGGATGTGGAGAAGGGAAGTGGATAGATCAAGGCAACTGGAGATGACGATTGACGCTACACTTAAACCGTTGGAGATTGTATTTCTCAGGGAAACAGTAAGAGGGAAGGGAGTTCCATAGGCGAGATGTGCGAGACATGAAGCTATTGGAGTAGAAGAGACGTCTACATCTAACAGTTTCAACGGTGAAGGGGTGGGAACGGGATGCCAGCCTCGTAGGACGCTTAAATTCACGAGGCCTAGGGACAAGCGAAAGCAACTCCTCGGAGCAATTACCGTGAAAGTATTTGTAAAAAAGACAGAGCGAGGCAACATCGCGTCTGTGAGAGAGCGACTGCAGACGAGATGACAGATCAGGGCCAATCACATTGCATATCCGTCTCTGGATCTTATCAAGAACCCTGAGGCAACCAGCAGGCGCCCCAGACCATATATGGCAGCAATACTCCATGCAACGGCGAATGGTCGATTTATAGACTTGGAGGATCGATTCCTGGGAGAAAAATTTCCTGGCTCGGCACAGGGAACCAACTTTTCTTGCGGTGGAGGAATACCAGCAAATATCAACTAGTCACTATGACTGATGGTCGAACCAACAGAGATTTATATCTTAATAAAGTGCATTATCGTGGTGCTTGAAAGCAATAAGGACACCGGCCCTAATCTCTATAAGTTCTGTCGATTTTCTATGATTTTGAGGCTTTTAAAAACATGTCTCTGGTCAATTGCTGCATCTCAACCCGGCGTTGTCTGACTTGCGCGCGTTTTAACAATGAGAATGGATGTTAAAGATGCAATGTTCCTGGATATATAGTAAAATATTTGCATGCAAATGTTTCCTTAATTTTGTACATAAATGACGCGAAACCAGAAAGAAATGAAACTCTGGTCACAGAAGTACAGAGCACGCACACGCATCCAACACATACACTTATACAGAGGCAAAAACTATTTGGAATAAAACCAAGTACTAATAAAGTACGGGAAGGAGGCACGGTGTAGTAATGAATAGCGGCTCGGATTAAGGAATCGGAGAACCGAGTTCGAATTCCACTCGAATCCATTACCTTGGGAAAGGTATGAATCTTCTTCATCTGGCGCCAATTGTCTAACGCAGAATGAAATGGCAATCTACTGCGGGAAAAAAATCTGCCTCGTCAGTCATGTATCGAAAGATACATGATCGCCTAAGCGTGTATCACGCATGGCACATAATTCACAGAGGTTTCGCAGCCGTACTGCTCTTTAAATAGCAGGACAGACTGGGTTCTATAGCCTTGGATGGCAACTGATCTACCCCAGAAAGAAATGGCAACCTACTGCGGGAAAAAATCTCCCTCGTCAGTCATGTATCGAAAGATTCATGATCGCCTAAGCGTGTATCCCGCCTGGCACATAACTGACTGAGTGTCGCAACCGTACTGCCCGTTAAATCGCAGGACAGAGCGGTTCTATAGCCTTGGATGGCAACTGATCTACCGCAGAAAGAAATGGCAACTTACTGCGGGAAAAAAATCTGCCTCGTCAGTCATGTATCAAAAGATACATGATCGCCTAAGCGTATATCACGCATGGCACATAACTGACTGAGCAAATACTAATAAAACCAAATACTAATCAATGTAACAGTTGTCTGAAATTGTGATTTTTTCAAAAAATATTTTAAGATTCTTTCGATTTGTAACTATAATTTAATTTTTCATCATCTACTGTAGTTAATATGTCATCAAAACTCACTAATCGGTGTATAAGAGGGTGATTTTATGAATGGAGCTTTTAAAGTGCGTTTTATACAACGGTATTTTTTTTAATAACGTCTCAGTTGAATAATGTATAGCGGCTCGGAATCGGAGAGTTGAATTCAAATTGCAATCGAGTTTATTACATTCACTTACGTGCTAATACATTTGGGAAAGGTATGAATCCATCTCTTCTTCCCCCCAGCTATGGGTAAATAACATGACAATTGGCCTCTATAGGTTTTGTTGGTAACTTGACTAGAAGAAAAAAACTCTGAATTCAAATTCAGTCTGAATAGGAGATGGGCTCGTTCAGGCGGTTTTGCCCCAAAGACACACTCTTGCTGCTTTGATATGGTGTTTCCCTACGACACTAAGGGGTTATGTCAGTGTGGATTGTTTTGAAGTGCGTTTTATATAAGGACATTTTTTCTGTATGTGAATAACAAGTCGAAGAATTTCAGGAAAGATTTTATGAAAACATGGTCGCTCGCCTAATAGCGTTGATAGTCGGAGTTGGAAATTCATTTATTATGGATTTGCATTAATTAAATACAATAATTTGCAAATCTTGTTAATGCTCAGGCAAACTAATTAAGACCTATTTAGCATGGGAGTGTAATCGATGGATCAATATCAGAAGGCTAGAAATCACTATTGATTTTGATTTGTAATCAATAGTGTGTTAATTTGGTTATTCATTCGGATCGTCGAAATTGATATTGATACAAACACACCACACATACATATATATACATACATATATTTAATGATAATGTTATTAAGCTTATCAGAAAATATGAAAAGAACTTACATAAAATATACAGACAAAACTTGTCTATATTATTTAATGAAACATGTATGAATATATATATATATATATATATATATATATATATATATATATATATATATATATCGAAGTGTAGAAGAACGAACAGTAAGATGGCAGCGTTCAAAACATTAATTTAAAAACAGTGCTTAATACAAAATGTAGAGCCTTAAATATTTCTTTCTTTCTGTTGTGGTAGGATCACCTAATCTGCATAGGTGACTACCAACTATATAAATAATGGTTGGTACCGGAAGACAGGGGAGGAATCACGAGATCCAACTAGAGACTCTGATCGACGGTGACTAGTCAACACATTCTCCAGGAACGTCTTCCCAGAAATATACAGAAATACTATATGTACTTATTGTGTACACTTTCTTGTTATAATACATTCTTGTTCCAAGTACATTTTGTGTTATTATTGCATTATTATTCCATGCAATAGGCGAGATTCAACAATGAGTCAAGACTCAACACTTTCTTATACGGTTAAATTTACTTTGAATATTAAATGTAGACCTAAATTATGAAAATTTATTCCTACTTCTGTAAATGTAATAATATAATAATCTTAGTTTCATTGCACCTTTTATGTTTTATCGATTAGCGGGTCCAAACGACACTACTTAACCCTCTGAATGATAATACTTTATAAATCATAATTGATAGTAATAAATTAATAAAATAATATAGAAATGGTGAAAAGTAAAAAATTTAAAAAAAAATTAAAATGTTTGTTTGCATACCTAAAACTAATAGACACAGAATTAGCATCCTCTACCAACAGAATCTTGAATGCTGCAATTGGTACCGATTCTGGCTGATACCACAATGGTCGGGTTTTGATGCACATCACATTTTTTTTATTACTATCTTTCTATATGCAATGGTATTAATTCACTTTTACAACTTACATTAATGGAAATTGAAAGTCAATACTAATTTTTAATCTTATTTCGCTTTTAATTTTTATATAGATTTCACGACTTATTTGTCCATAAAAAAATTAAAAATTATATTACTCGAATTATTTTTCTCCTTGACAACGATTCATCCCAAAAATAATACGAAGGTTAAAAAAAATATATCTAATATTCTAATCTATACTGTAACTGTCTCTGACCACAAATTACTTTCACTTGAAGCATCGACCTAACCAACCTAGGAGAATGTTAAAGTTCAAATTTTACATTCTAACAGAATTCTATGGTCAGATGTATCTCTTCTTCGCGCTTATCACCTCCTCCTCTTACCATGGCCTCTTTGTTTTTCTTTTTCTTTTCTCTTTCTCCCTTTTTTGTTTTCCTCTACCCATTTTCCTTTTTTCGCCCACAATGACTAACGACTTAGATTCCCTTCCATCTACACATGTAAACATTAGAATACCTTTTAGGAAAATTTCCAAAGGACAGAAGAAGGTGAGATTTCCTTTGATAACGGTATTTCTGAAGAAAAGTTTTTAGCAACATCGTGATTCCCCACCTCATGAGACGTTTTAAAAAAAGGTTTTCCTTTTTTGACGTTGAAACAAAAATGTACAATTTTGTAGTGGATATATGCATGTTCTAATGTAACACGGCATAATATATATATATATATATATATATATATATATATATATATATATATATATATATATATATATATATATATATATATATGAAGAAATATAGTCTTAAAGTGTGCTATATTTATGGGATAAAGTGCTCAATATCAGAGATAGAGCGTGTGTAAATATAAAAGTGGACATGGAAGTCAGCACTTAGAGGCGACAGTCTGTTTCATGCTAGATGCAATCATCGTGGCCCGATGATTGCATCTAGCATGAAACAGACTGTCGCCTCTAAGTGTTGACTTCTATGTACACTTTTATATATATATATATATATATATATATATATATTAGGATATTACATGGAAAAACATGTGTTTCGATGCGTATCAACGCATCTCATCAGGTGCCTGATTAGAAGCATGTGTGTGTATATGTAAGTTCATGTGTGTGTGTGCGACTCTTTACATACGTATAATATTATCTCAAAATCTAAAGAAACAATTGATATAGCATCAATTTTTGTTTCTTCCCAAGACACGCCATTTCTTAATATCTCTTATTAATACCATTTTCTCTCGTTATTTCGTCAACTAAAATTTCACAGAGAATTTAAATATGTATAAAGATGGATGCGTGTGGAAATATGTATATGTATATGTAAATATTTGTATATGTATGTGCGTGTATACCGATGTGTATCGATACATGTGTATGTGGTTATATATGTAATTGTACTTGTATACGAATATATGTGTATGTGTATTTACGGAAAAATGTATGTGGTGTGTGTATGTAAAAATTCTTTTATTATTACATTCAAATCTTATTTCATCTTGATTTGAAATTTAAACTTTAAGAAATATTACTCATCTAAAAATAGCTTCAGATTCATTTGATGAATTAAACTCTAACTAAAAACGATTTTACCATAACCGTCAATGACAATATTAAATTATTACTATTAGTAAATTTTTATTTTTATTTTTGTATTTGTTTATTAATATAATATTCAGTTTATATTAAATCCCTAATTTATTTGTGGAGCATTTAAACATTTAAATTAATATCAAACGTTAAAATCTGTGTTTTTCTAAATTGCCCAAGCTATACCACTCCTCTCTTTCCTTCCAAAGCCTCCGTCCATGTCTTATTTCTCATCTCTTTACTTACACGCTTTTTTCTTTTTTTTTCTTTTTTTTCCCATATCATTTACGGTGAGTTGACCGATTAAATAAGTCAATGTCTTATTCTCAACCACCCCTACCCTTCAATATTAAGTATTGTAATAAAAATAAAAATAAAATTTAAAACTCTCTCTTCTCTTTCTAATTTCGACCATATCTTTCACACTATACCTCACCACCATCCATGTCACATTATATAAGCTTAATACTGCCTTTCAAATTAAATTCATTTTTTCAAACTTGAAAGTGAAGT
>OZ038513.1:78927415-78982415 GCA_964036315.1 Acanthosepion esculentum
AAGTACAAATGTTAAAAGCTACGTTTGCATAGAAAGTGACTAATCCAGAAAGCAGTTCTCTATAAATGCGTACCAACAGACAAATATACATATTTGCTAAATGGTTGTTTCGTCAATGGAAATAAAGAAAGATTTTTTTTTAGAAAAGAACTTGTAAACAACATCCCCAAAAGTAATTCTCCATTTTATAAACATGGCGGGTCGTATCTCGACAAGCGCGCCATTTTGTCGTTCTTCGCTACTTGCAAATATCGATCTGACGAATGCCAAGACAACCGTTTTTTGCCGACAGTAATTACTTGTAGTAATTAAATCAGACTGAAATTTCCTTTTTATTGCCACATAGCTTCTAATTATAATTAAATCGAACAAGGTTTTTTTTTTTCATTTTCCAACAATATTTCATTAAATAAACAGACTTTTTCTGTTGGGCTACGAGTGAAAAAAATTTTCAAATCATAATGTGGCGATAAAACTTCATTTATTTTACACACAAGCATACACACACAAACGCGCATATATATATATATATATATATATATATATATATATATATATATATATATAAGTGTGTGTACATTCGTTCAGCAAAATGATTATCACAAGTCTATACATATATGAGCATTGTATCTCTCTTTCTTTACCTCTCTCTTTCTCTCTCACACACTCTCTCTCGCTTTATCTTTATGTATAAATTCGTAGTACATATATGTGTATGTGCGTGTGTGATTGTATATATCAGGATATTCCGTATGCCCGTATATCTTATGAAGTTAATGTCAAGAGTGTGTGTTTATGCATGTGTTTATATGTGTGCGTGGTTGTGTGTCCCCGTTTCTCTTAAACATTTCATCAACAGCAAGACAATAAAGCCACTAAAACGCAATGGGTTAATGAGGCTGAAAGAATATGTGGAAAAGACTATTAAAAAAGAGGAGAATAAAATAAAAGGAATTAAGAATTTATTAAATATATATATTTATATATATATATATATATATATATATATATATAATTTATTCATTATATATATATATATATATACATATATATATATATATAATTTATTAAATTTAAATAGAATAATAAAGTCCTTAAAATAAATAAGTATATATAAATAAAAAATATAATAAAAATTAAAGAAAATTATTCATTTTTACTCACTTTTGTTTATTAGGCATTCAATTACATCGCTTCTCATCTTTCATAGTTTAACTTTACTTACACAGCCTTCAGAATATTTTAGAGCATTCTTACATTTAAAAAAATTTAAAAACTTAACGATATGTTCTACTTGTTTATAAATGCATGTTGCAAAATAAAACCCCTGCATTTACCTTCCTAAAGTCCATCAGGGGACGAAACCCGTTGGTAAATAAACGTTTTCCTTTTGTCACTCTCTCTCTCTTTCTTACCCCACATATATATATATATATATATATATATATATATATATATATATATATATATATATATAGTGTAACCTGGAAATAAGAGAGTTGTCGTGACCGGATAAGAAGTCTCTTATATCCGGGTTTGGTCTATTTTGTTTAGGTAAGTATGGCTCTAATTTGGGACCAGAGAAAATCGCTCTTATATCCGGGTTTCTCTTATATCAGGGTATCTTATATCCGGGTTACACTGTGTATATATATATATATATATATATGTCGTAGACTCTCCAGTCATTGATTGGCGCAGGCTGTTGAACCGCGCCTACCGGGGACCCTTTTATGACGTATGATATATTATATACATATATATATATATATATATATATATATATATATATATATATATATATATATATATATTATATATATATATATATATATATATATATATATTATATATATATATATATATATATATATATATATATATATATATATATATGAATTGATGCTCAAGATATTCCTTGTATAGTTTTTCATGTTTTTATTTAGTTGACTGTTGGAAGCATAATAAATTTTCTGAAAATTACAAAACTTCGGCTCCTCATATAACCATTTCCGGTAACGTTTATTGAATAAAACTTAATTTTTAACTCCACTGGACATTATTGATTTCAGAGCGAAAATCACCAATCATTTAGTCGTGGCAACTGATAAAGATTTTCAGTACCATTCTCTCGTTTTATTGCTTTATGTCTGTTGCTCCGGTCAGATGATACCAACTATAGGTGGTGTCGTGTGTGGTTGAAATATATTTTCACTTTAACATTTTTTGAATTCGTTATTTTTTCACTTTGACGTGTTAATAGAAGTGTAAAAAATAATAATAAGCAAACATACGCCTGCGTATTATGTACAGCTACCAAAATATCTTTAAAAAATTGCCGTTTTAAAGGTCGATTTCAGTTGCGAAATGTTTATGTTTAAAACCATTTTTTTTAATGAAAGATTCCATTGAGATCCGGTAGAATGCACCGAACAAAAAACAGGTTACTGAGTCTGCGCAGTAGGCACAATTTAGGTTTTTCCTTTTAGAATCGTGATGATCGGAAATTTTTATAAATATCTTCAATTACAACTTGAATAAGAGTAAAAAAAACGCTGGTCTTAATGAATTTGGAGTGGTACAATTTATAGAATTTGATTACCAAACAAGGAGTGCGTATTATGCGTGAGCAGAAGGATTTTCCCACTTTTGGATGAAGGTGTATAATGCATGGGGAATTACGTTATACGAGAATGTGCGAGAACGAAATGAAAAAGTATTAAACAGTAATAATAGCAATAACTACCAGACAATAAGTTGTGATAAAAAAGGCATGCAGGAAAAAGGATATTATCTGTAGGGAAATCAGAATGATTATAAAGATATTAATGGCTATAAAAGAAATAATAATGAAAAAGCGAAAATTAGAAAGAAAAAATTCTGTAGATATAAAAAAAGAATGTCTACAAAAAAATAATAATGTTTCAGTTGTTATTTTTATAAAGTATAATCATTGAGAATTCCTTGGTCTTTATTTAATACTAAATTATGGTTATTATTTAATACTAAATTATGGTTATTATTTAATACTAAATTATGGTTATTATTTAATACTTAATTATGGTTATTATTTAATAGTAAATTATGGTTATTATTTAATACTTAATTATGGTTATTATTTAATACTAAATTTTGGTTATTATTTAATACTAAATTATGGTTATTGTTTGATACTAAATTATGGTTATTATTTAATACTAAATTATGGTTATTATTTAATACTAAATTATGGTTATTATTTAAGACTGAATTTTGGTTATTATTTAATACTATATTATGGTTATTATTTAATACTTAATTATGGTTATTATTTAAGACTAAATTTTGGTTATTATTTAATACTAAATTATGGTTATTGTTTGATACTAAATTATGGTTATTATTTAATACTAAATTATGGTTATTATTTAATACTAAATTATGGTTATTATTTAATACTAAATTATGGTTATTATTTAATACTAAATTATGGTTATTATTTAATACTTAATTATGGTTATTATTTAATACTAAATTTTGCTTATTATTTAATACTAAATACATCGGATACAAATTCCTGAGCGAGTTTTGCCAATATAATTGTCTTTGTTACAAACATTGCAAGCAATCAAGTAGACTCCGTTCGATCCGTCGCATGGTAAGTTCAAAGGTGTACTATCATTGCTCTACCTGGAGGAATGTAAGTTTTATCGATGACAAAGTGCTTACAGATTTGGTACCATGATTTATTCCATGTATAATCGCCTCTGAGAGAATTTGATCGTTTCCGTTTGGATGATGTGAGTCGTGATATTAAACTGAGTAGTTGCCCTCTTGCGTTAAGTTGAGTTTCGTTTAATGTATCATTGATAAGGGGATCTAGATTAATATTTTGGAAGTCTCTTCTCAGTAAATCATGTGATTAAATATTTATATTATGATTAAAACCACATATCATGCGTATTCCTGGGGTATTTTGGTTTTTATAGTCAAAACTAGTATTTCTAGTTTAACATCATAGAACATATATATCGATTCTACTCAAGGATACTTTTCAGCCAATACAGAGACCTGGTGCACTAGATACTACAAGGTACCCAAACGGCCCATCGCAGGTTTTGAATTCTGAGTTGTCCTTCTCCTAGACCAGTTGTCATCCAAGGCTATAGAAATCAGTCTGTCCTGCTACTTGCCCATAGCTGGAGGAAGAAGAGGATTAATACCTTTCCCAAGGGTATTAGCACGTAAGTGAATGTAATGGATTCGGGATTCGACTGGAATTCGAACTCGGCTCTTTACACACATACACACACACACACACATATATATATATATATATATATATATATACAGACATATGATGAAAATATATTTGTAGGGTATGCTATAATTATGGCTAAAAGTGCTCTATAGTGTCCTGGGTAAGACAATAAACTGCATCCAACAGCAAGGCCTCTGATCAGGAGGTATTAAGAAGCGTGGAACCACCTCTTAATTGCTTGAATTCCCCCGTCAACCCTGACCCGGGATGGTAGCAGCTGTTAGGGTTCCAACTATGGGCAAACAGTTAATCCACAAACTGTCGTCTAAACACCATGAACTCTCTCTCTCTCTCTCTCTCTCTCTCTCTCTATATATATATATATATATATATATATATATATATATATATATATAGGCATTGAAATCACCACCAAAAGGTGACAGTCGGTTTCATGCTAAACGCAATCGTCAGGCCATATGCGTTGTCTTTTTCTCGGATGTTTATATATACAGGTTAGTGTTACATTTTGAGTAGTCTACAGTGGTTTATCAATGGTTTCTCTGTATGATTTATATGTACCTTATCTTAGGTTGAAGTCGACATCTAGAGAATCAGTGTCGAATCCCATATTTTTCAAAATATTTATCGTTGTTTTTCTAGTTTTGTCTACGTTTTGTTTGTTACAGTTTCTTAAGATTATGATACTGTCCTACCTATAGAGTCATGCATCATTTTTTTATTATTTTACTATGAGTTCGTAGGTCTCGGCACCGTCAAAGCTTCCCATTGTAATGTTAAATGTTCCTTCTTTCTTTATCTATACGTCTTCATTGTCGAATACTAGTGATTTTCGGGAGTGTTTAATGATTTTCATTTTGTTTGTGTTTTTTTTTCTTGAGCTCAGGATGTCATAGATGGGTGGAATTCTTTCATATCTAGTTGTATAAACTGGCAATTATGTTTGTTTTTGTATTTTTCCACTTATTTACACCTAAAATCTTCCTTAGCTCTAAATGAATTCTTTCCAGTATTGTTTTAATTATTTTGTCTAGTTCACATTTGATAACGTTTACAAGTCTGCATGTTGGGTTTGTTCAGAAATAAACTTTGTGGTCTTTTAGTGTGACTAATATTTCCGCCTTAGTGATGCAATTTATTTAGTCGCCCAGGTCTAATTGTTGGCCGATTGATTTAGCTTCTTTATTGATATCGTATTCTGTTGTTGCATTTTTGTATGTTTTAGTTATGTTGTCCTTGAGTATTTTTTTCTGTTTAGGTGGGGGGGGGCTTATTTTAGTTATATCTACTTTTAGTTTTGTGTGGGGGGCATCTTGTTGTTTATGGAAATTTATGTTTCTTACTAAGTTAGTCAATGATGTCTCAAAGTCGTCAATTTCTTTGTGTTACGGGGGACATTTTCCTTGATTTGAAGTCGTATATTTATTTGAAGGTTTTATTTGTATTAATATCTTGGTTTAAAAAGTAACGTACATTCCATCTCATTCTTTTTATGGAACTTTCTATCAATTCAATTAATTTTAGTTTGTAGTTGGATGGGGATGGTATGGTGATTTGGTCAGATTTATAGGGAATAATCGAGGCTAAACTTGTCTCTGCCCATGATGCTTTATAAATGTATTTTATATTTACATATACTCTATCCCTAATACTGAGCACTTTACCCATAAATATAGCATACCTTAAAACTATATATATATATATATATATATATAAATAGAAGTCAACACTTAGAGTCGACCATCTGTTTCATGCTAGATGCAATCGTCAGGCCTGACGATTGCATCTAGCAGGAAACAGACTGTCGCCTCTAAGTGTTGACTTCTATGTTCACTTTTATATTTACACACGCTTTATCTCTGATATTGAGCACTTTATCCCATAAATATAGAACACTTTAAGACTATATTTCTTCATATATATATATATATATATATATATATATATATATATATATATATATATATATATGTATGTGTGTGTGTGTAAATATATATATATATATATATATATATATATATATGTGTGTGTTTGTGTGTGTGTGTATATATATATATATATATATATATATATATATAATCTCACCAATGAGAATAGCCATCCGAATGCTTCAAGCCAGAATTTCTACCCCCATCAGCGCTTCGGAGGAGAAAAAGACGAATTTTTACGAATGTTAACAAACCCCACAGAGCCATAGTGCTCTATTCATTAATGAAGAGCGATCCGTTAGCGCTGACAGCTGCTGTTTATAGAATTCGCCCATCTGTCAACTGTGCTCAACCGAAAGATTTTCGAAAGCCTTATAATCTCATTCGCATACAGGCCTGTTTCGCTGTATCACAGTCGGAAGTTTCTACCCCCAAGCCATTGGCGTTTCGGCAGAGAGAAAGACGAATTCTAGCGTATTGTTTTTACGAATGTAAACAAATGCCAAACAGCCCTAATGCTCTCTTCATTAAGGCAGAGCGACATATATATATATATATATATATATATATATATATATATATATATATATATATATTTGTGTGTCCGAGTGTGTGATGATTGGGACAATGAAAATAGACTGATACAAAGAAAAAGAGTGATAAAGAGTGATAGCAAGTGAAAATTAGAGTGAGAAAGAAAGACGGAAAGAGAAAGAGACAAATAAAGTAAAAACGATTGAATTCTAAAACATATCGGAGGTCATCATTCACTACTATATAGAGGACTGATATTACATACTAGTTCAGTATTCTTTATTTCCAATGAAATTTTCCTGTTACATAATACTTTGCTTAGCTTTTTGAAGGCTTGTTTCGCTATCTCAGTGTTCCTTCTGATTTTGGTGTCGCATTTTTCGTCTTCTATTAAAATACTTCCGAGATATTTAAATTATTGTATTAGGGTTGGGTTTTTAGAATCTCCAATTTGTAATTCGCTGTTTCCTTTACAGACAACCATACATGTGATCTTCTTACAGCTGATGCTTAGTCCTTTCTTCTTCTTTTCCTTTCCTACTTTTAATAGGTGGTTCTGTAGTTTCCTTTCTGCGTTTGCTTTGAGGAATTCCGGTAGGAATTCTGAATTTATCAGGATTGCCTCAAAATACAAATTAAAAATTTTCATAGAAATAAAAATATTTAATCACTACCTTTTTTTATCATTTCACCACTGTTATGGTGTAAAACCATAGAAAGATAACAGGGACTCGGATATAGGTTAAATAGTATATTCTCGGAAACGTAGTACTAAGGTAAATGTGGATTGGAGAGTACTTTCTCTCACTGGTGTCCCGACTCACTCATTCACTCACTCTGTGGCTACTACTCGGTGACCCTCAATTGGTGACTCGATATTTAACAACCCCCCACACGGGTCGCATGTGGCACAAGGCCGGCTTAATGTGGGATCACCGAGACCGTAGGCTCGGCCAAAAATATGACCATTAGAATCCGTATACACGGGTTCAGGGACTGTCTACCTCCCCGGACGACACTTTGCCCTGTGGCAACGCCCCGTCCGAGTCCCTCCCCGCCGAGACGGAGAGTTCGACAGCAAAGAACAGTCTTAACAACTGTTCCAGTCACTGGGTGACTCGATATTTAGCACCCCCCCCACACACACACACGGGTCGAATGTGGCACAAGGCCGGTTTAACGTGGGTTTACCGAGCCCGTAGACTCGGCCAAAAATATACCCATTTACAACCCATATAAACGGGTTCAGGGACTGTCTACCTCCCCGGACGAAACTTTGCCCTGCGGCAAAGCCCCGTCCGAAGCGGAGAGTTCGACAGCAATAACAGTCTTAACAACTGTTCCAGTCACGGGGTGACTAACTTGCACAGAGTTGGTAGCCATATTATATAGGTGTGGAAGAGTTCATTTGTAGATAGGTCCCCACAATAACCACAAACAAAGCAAGGAAGCCACTAAGACGCAAGGAATTACTGTGTGAGACAATATGATTAAAAAACACAAGTAAGGAGAGAGAACAGTAAAACAACAAGACTTAAGAAGATAGAAAATGACGACTGTCGTTGTATTTAATGTTTTGAAGTTGAATTTCCAGTCAACTTCAAAAATTTTAAAAGAAATTCTCAAATATTTTTTAAAAGATTCTGAACTGAACCGTTTATTTCATCTACTGAGGGGTAGGGGGGTAGTGATTGTGAAAGCTGTGTGTAATTGTACTCAGTGGAAACGGGCAAACATATGAGCATGGCTAAAAAATAAAAAGTGACCTAGACGAGATATCCGTAGACGTGAGCAGATTAAATAAAGAGGTTAGTTCAGAATTCCCAGTAGGTTACCCAGATCGACATACCTCTGAGGAAGGGCGGAGGGCTGATCGGCTGAAACATTGTGAAAACAACAAAAATGAAGATAATAGTCCGAATATAAACAGTGTAAATATTACGACTACTATTACTATTAGTGTAAGTGAGTGTCTCTCAAGCTTTTTATTTCAAGGTGAACTTGTAGCTGAACTAAATCTCTGGGGCGTACAAATAGAAAAATAATAATGACGTCCCTCGAAATAAGCTTTTATTTTGAAGACGTTACATTATATATTTCTGTCTGCTTATGCGAAACCTGTGCTTTGATGTGATTTGGTAAAGAAAATTACTTTAATGGCTGTTATCTTTTGTTAAGCATTTCCAAAGCATGGGCAAATGATAGGCTTATATGATATGTAGATATGTAAATATTTAACTACATATCATATAAGTCTACCATTTTTCCATGCTTTGAAAATGCTAAACAAAAGATAACAACCATTAAAGTAATTTTCTCATAGATTTAAAGAGAAAAATTCTCACGAACGGCAATGAACCAGCTTTCTTCGAAGATGAACTAGCAATGAATTCAATAGTTTTTTCCATTTCATGTTATCGCGAGAAGGAGAAATGTGTCAGTCTCCTGGAGGTTAGCATCAGCCATGCTGACGGTTGTTAAAAAGGGGGTCTCTCAGATGATTAATGGAGAGAAGTTTAGTTTTAGAATCGTTAGAGTCAACAAGCCATCCTTTAACCCATTTAGCAATAGACTGAAGTTTGTTTCAGATATCAGCTGCCATTTTGATCTTATCAAACTGATGAGACTTACTATCGGGACAGGAGTAAATGGTTAGGCTATCAGCGTAGATATAAAGTCGAGAGTAGATGACATCGGGAAGGTCATTAATGGAAATGACAAACAAAGTAGAACCAAGGGCGGGGCCGTGAGGGACATTTATTAGTACGGAATTATCTAGACGAAGGGACGTTGAGGGCAATTTCCGGAGATTTTAATTTTCAACTTGTGGCAAAGAGTTCTATTCCAAATTTTTATGCCGTAATGCAAACTAAACTAAACAAGCAAAATATGCATTTTTTTACTGCATTCGCTAAGTAAATATCATATTTAAAAAATTGCAAAAGATTACTAAAAAGGACTAAGATAAAAAGTTTTACATTTGGGTTGTTTATTGAAAATCGCACTAAAATTATTGCACTGTATAACATAATACTTGCTGGAATTTGTCCTTAAAGCACGCTCTGGCAAAGCACAGGCTACACTTTTACATTTCTTCTTCAAGAATCCGTTCCCACGAGACTTCTATGATCCTGGTTCTGTCATCTCTTGGATTTTATGGGCAAAAACTCCTTGCAAGGGTTTTTCTTTTTAATGCCACGACTTTCTTGTCATAGACTGTCTTACCGCAATCAGCCAAACATTCTGTCTCCACAAATGAGCTTTTCATTCAGCATAACTTTTAGGAACAACGCCTGGCTCATCTGTAACTATTCACACAGGGACACACACTCTCTAATCTTACACATTATTTTACCCTTAATATAATAATAATAATAATAATAATAATTATTATTATTATTATTATTATTATTATTATTATTTTATTTCCTTTGATATCTGGCGTTTACACATTTCTTTCCGAGTCCAGCCCAGGGACCTAAGGTTAGAAATGGCATCATGACACTTCCTACTGACAAAAAAAATTGCATAGATAAAGCCCTTCGTAAAGTGTAGGCTGTACTTGTCAGAAAAATCTTTTGTATCTCTTTTGAGGCATGGACTTCCAGGGATCCCTTCAATCAGCCTACTGGAATCTTTTCCAACCAGTCCAAGGGCTCCAACTACAACAGGGATTGTTGATGCCCCATGTGCCACATTTTTGAGATTTCTATTTCAAGGTTCTTGTATTTTGACAGCTTATGGAATATCTTCAAAGATGCATTGCAGTCTGCAGGGACTGCCATGTCAATACGGAGGCACTTTCTTTTGTCTGTGGTCTTTAATAACAATGTCAGGGCGGTTGGCTTTGATTATTCTGTCAATATGTATCCCATTCCCATAGAATTGTAACAGGTTTTATCTCCCTAACCGTGTCTGGGTGGTGTTCATACCAGTTTCTTTCAGTTTCCTTCCCGTAGAAGTTTCAAATTTTCCAGTGCAGATATTGGCACACTCTGTCATTCCGGGATTTATATTCAGTGGGTGCCAATATCGTGCAACCTGATGCAAGATGATTAATCGTTTCTGGATATTTATCACAGAATCTGCATTTGGGGCTAACACAATATTTTAGTATATGTGCTTGATAATTCCTAGTTAACAAGCATTGATTCTGTGCAGCAAGGATAAAACCTTCAGTTTCAGCTTTCAACCCTGCACTACGTAGCCACTGATGCGTACGGTTTTTGTCTATGTCAGCTTGTTTGGTACGGGCAGAGTATTGGCCATGAAGCGGTTTTTATTACGGAGTAAACAACGGTTACTACTTTCATGATCCTTGACACACACTACTTTCATGTTCCTTGATACATACCAACATCCAGTCTTCTGTAGTTTCCAAGTATCTTTGGAGGCCAATTGTTGTAGTTTTGTAGGACAGTTCTAGTTGAACTAATCCTCTGCCCCCTTCGGATCTGGGCACATACAGACGATCAACATCAGCTTTGGGATGATGCATGAGGTAGCAAGTGAGAATCTTTCTCGTTTTGGCATCCATTCGCTTAATTTCAGCTATGGTCCAGTTAAGGACGTTAAAGCTGTATTGCACCACAGGTATAGCCAAGGTGTTTATGGCTGATATTCTGTTTTTTGAGTTTTGATCGGTATTTAGTATCAGATGTACACGCCTGTAGTACTCTTTTCTTACCTTCCCCTTCATTTGGGGGTGTTGTATGCCATCTCCTTCGCTAATTCCTAGGTACTTATAAGCTTTATCATGCTCCAGTTCCCTAATCTTTGTGACAAAATCTAAATCTATTAAGGGTGCTTCTGTAATTCTACCTTTCTTGAATGTTACTTTTTGCACATTTATCTAATTCGAAGTTCATACCTATGTCGTCACTGAAGTATTTTTTAATATTGAGGAGGCCCTTCAACTCATTGTCGTCTTTGGCAAAGAGTATTACTATTATTATTATTATTATTATTATTATTATTATTATTATTATTTGCATCATTATTATCAATAAATGAGAAAGCACCACACCAACACAGTGTCCTCGGGATATAAATATAGAAATTCCACTATATCCCCCATCATGAACCTAATAAGGGTATATTAGGCCCATGTTTTACCGCCAAGTGTATGCGATATGGCAACAGGTTTTGATAAAATCAACGTATAACTTTGTAGCTGTTTCCTAGTTAGAAATACCGTCAGGTTGGGTAACTTTGGTCTTAGGCAGTCTCCGATTGAGGATGTATCCAAGTGACTAGATTCGACTCTCTGGTCACCTTCGCTGTTTTGTCATTTAAAATTAAAAAGAAGGACTCGATACAAAGTCATGATAATCCTCCATTATCCCCGACCATTAATAGACATACACTACATGACAGACACTAAGAGGATTTTTCTTCCAGCTGGTTACGGTCAGGAAACAGACAATCAACTCTATGATACTGATCGGGGTTCTTACTCAAATTTACCATAACTAAACATGTACCGATCAAGGTTCGAAGACATTCCTGGTCTATAATGATTATTATTGCTGGTACTGAAAAAAAAAATATCGCACCAATGTACGTTGTTACCAGCCGATTGGTCCTGCCTAAATATTTCTCGACACACCACTAATCAATCTGAAAGATAAAGACAGAGACAAAATAATGGTGACGCGAAAAAAAACCCACTACAAGCGAATCATTAGATTCAAGTGTCAGAGAAACATGTTCGCCATACTAAAAATGAGTGAAAAAGTGGCGGTGTTTAAATGTAGGAGATGCGTTCTGTTTGGTAACTAGCAGCACGAGACTAGGACGCCGACGACGCTGTCTTTAAAGAATTTCACCTTCAAGAATATAACTTTAAGACGTAAAGAATTAAGCTACACCATTCGCTAGAAAGAAACCCCAATTGACAGACTCTAGGGTAAAATGGATACGAACAGAAAACAACAATGATTTTTGTCCCACCACCCACTGGTAAAAAAAAGGGTACATTATCAGCGTGAAGAACAGCTGAAAAGAAAAAAACTAAGATAAACATGGCATTCGTTGTCCGGCTCCACGTTGGTCTGAACTTGAGTATGACAAAAAAAAAAAGAAAAACAACAAAAAAAACTCTGTGTGGTGGATCGGAGAAATTACGGGAGAGGTTTTGCAATCAAAAACATAATGCGTGAAGACAGGATTTTCGCAGAAGAATGAAAGATTCACAGCTTTGCAAGATCAGAAACTTGCTGCTACAAGTTTATGAAACGTTAGGGTTTATCAATGCGTGCAAAAACATTCATTGCGTAGAAGATGCGAACTGATTATGAAGAAAACCTTGTTTTTTCCCCCTCAGAATCAGCTCTGTTGAAATGGAAGTGCGTTTAATACGCCAGTTTGTGTCGCTTGCGCGCTGATGTCACATACGCGGTATTATGGGAAAATATGAGTCAATTTTTATACATGTGAATAAATTTGAGGAAAATAATCATGTGGAAAAATGTATGTATCATGCGTTTCCTCCTTTACCACATTATCGGTAATGTTTTTGTTGATAGAATTACATATATGTAGGAAGAAGATGGGGGATATGAGAATGCAGACGTTGGTTATAATTATGTATAGACAGGAAACGCTGAAAATGTTGGAAACGCTGAAAGTTATTTTTAATTTTATTTTTTTTACAGTATTATTCTCTTGCTTTAATCGAGCGTAAGTATGTGCTATAGAAGATTGTCTAGCGTCATTCTCTAAGCTATTTAAATAATGAAACCTTTTTCGCTTTTTTTATTCTTTTTTGAATTCTTAAAATGTAATTAATGTGTTTTTATTATTTATTTATTATTTTGAAATTCATAATGGAGCACGGCAGAATACGAACAGCGGCTGGGCTTGCGAAATCGGGGAGCCGAGTTCAAATTTCAGTCAAGTTCATTACATTCCCTTACGTTCTAATACCATTGGGAAAGTTATGGCTCCATCTCTTCTCTCATCCAACTGTAGGTAAATGACTATAGCCTTGGTTGGCCGCTGGTCTAGAAGAAGGACAACTCTGATGTCAAAACCTGAGCGTATAGTCTACGGTCCGATGGTGACCCACATCATATTTCCTGGTCTTCAGCTGGCGGTCAAGAACTAATTTCGTGGCTAATCTACGTGAAAGGACTCTGAGAAAAGATCAGCAAAGTCTGTTTCTCCTCACCCCTGAAGATTGGCGCAGTTGAAAGTAAAAAACAAAACAAATAACCAATGTAAGAAACAATAGATTTTGAAGAAATAAAGATTCAAAAAATTAAAATGAAAAAATTAAAAATTAAATTAAAAAGAAGTAAAAATTCAAAAAATTCAAAATTAAAAAATTAAGAATTAAATTAGAAAGAAATAAAGATTTAAAAATTAAAAATTAAATTAAAAAGAAATAAAGATTCAAAAAATTAAAATTAAAAAATTAAATTATAAATAAATAAAGATTCAAAAAATTAAAAAATTAAAAATTAATTTAAAAAGAAGTAAAAATTAAAAAAATTAAAAATTCAAAAATTCGAAAATTAAAATTAAAAATTTAAAAATTCTAGAAAATTCAATCAAATTAAAATTAAACAATTAAAATTACAAAGATGAAAAATAAAAAAAAATTAAATTAAATTAAAATAATTAAAATTAAAATAAAAAAAAATTAAAATGAAAACATTAAAAATAAAAAAAGTTAAAAATTAAAATTAAAGAAAAGAAATGTAGTGGGTTTCCTTTAAAGTAGACATTTCTTTTACGGAATATATTGATAAAAGTTATCGCATCATTATTTAATCATCCAATTATTTTCTTTCCATGACCCTATAGAACCTTTCTGTTATTAAAATGATGTTCATTTTTACAGTTTATTATTTTAAAAATCTTTTCATTTTATAAATCCATAGATTTGTTAAATGTTTCCTGTAAACTTGTTGTGACCTTTGTCCGAACAAGGAGCAATTCCATGGACACCTTGCAGAATGTGGATCCTTAGTATTAGAAACTCGCAACTCCGTGATCTTTATTGCATCGCATTTGCAATATCAATAGACGACTTTCCCAGAAAATTATTTATCCTTTAATGTTTCATTCAAATGACTTAATTGATTAATTAATACAAGTTCTTCTTTGAAAGGTTGTTCCAGTTCTAGATTTTTCAAGGTTCTTTTGGATTGTACTTCTTCAGTTAGTTCAAAATTTCCTTTTTAACACCTCAGACCATTCTCGACTCGTGCTTGCACCTACTGACTCATTAGTCTATACTTCTGTGAACCTCCGATTCGTTTTCGCTGCACGTTTTTCTGAGATTAGACCTGAAGATTAAACAAGATCGAATGTGCATTTTACATGATTGTCCCTTAAGTAAAATAAAAAACATAACTTTTCCACACATAATTCGAAATAATTCAGCACAAAGAACAAGAAATCTCTTTTTGAAAATCAATGAAATAAAGCATCTTACGATAATTTGATTTAATCTATTCATTAACATGTAATCTACTTTCCTCACGCCGCCCCCCGCCCCACTCCCGTCCATAACATGTTAGAGCCGATCCAGACATGTAAATTGTGTTTACAAAACATTTTGGGCTGTTTTCGACAACTGGATTGTTTTGCTTTAGGTAAAACATTTGATGTCTGTCCAAGCAGCAGAGTTGGTTTGACGACATTATAGCCTTTTGCTCATCAAGTATGAAGAATGAATGAATTAATCAACTACAAAAAATAGGATTTCACTCCCCGCCCACACACATCTGTATAAATACACAGAAAACAACTTTTACACTGGACGCCAAAGATTTAAGAATTAAAAAAAAAAATAAAAATTATAATACCTCATCTCAGAAATATAGACAGATACTGAAAAGCCGAAACGTTGTAATAGATATGGCGACAAAGATGAGGACAATAGTCTGAATAATGTAAATAATGTACATAATACCTCATTAAAAATTAATTAAAAATTATTATATAATCGTAGCTGTATCGTCAGCAGTTCCCGTATCTTCCCCCCACCACCGATATCTCGAAGACTCCATCGATATGACTATTATTATTATTATTATTATTATTATTATTATTATTATTATTATTATTATTATTATTATTATTCTGAATAATCTTTCTGAAGTAGGTAAAGCGTAACGTAGCAGATAATTTTTTGTAAATCATTTACTCACAAAAAAATAAATTAAATCATCAATAATAATTTAAGGTTTTGGAATCTGTTTTAGTCATTAAATTGAATGATTACGTTTTTCAGGTTATTTAAAAACAGGGAAATGTGTCTGTCTATATTTTTGAGATGAGGTATTATGTACATTATTTACATTATTCGGACTATTGTCCTCATCTTTGTCGCCATATTTATTACAACGTTTCGGCCTTTCAGTATCTGTCTATATTTCTGAGATGAGGTATTATGTACATTATTTACATTATTCAGACTATTGTCTTCATCTTTGTCGCCATATTTATTACGTTTCGGCCTTTCAGTATCTGTCTATATTTCTGAGATGATATATTATGTACATTATTTACATTATTCTGACTATTGTCCTCATCTTTGTCGCCATATTTATTACAACATTTCGGCCGTTGTACGCTCCGGCCTTCTTCAGGTGGTTGGAATGTCGAACCCTACCCTTTATTTCGCTCACTGGGGCAGACCGTTCCAGTACCACGTGCCATGTTTAATGGATGTCAGTTATCTGTTATCTCCTGTTAATTTCCCTCTGAACGTTCTCCACTGCCTTAACCGGGTACTGAACTCACACTCTTTGGGTCCTGTCAATGGATCTAACTAACGCCTTTATCCACTGTGCCATGTGTCCTTGAGGACATCTGTGTATGAAACGTTGTAATAAATATGGCGACAAAGATGAGGGCAATAGTTCGAATAATGTAATTAATGTAGAAAAATATGTTTTGGATTGTAAGAATATTTTTTTTCTTTTTTAGTTAATAATATTTTAGTGATACAAATCGTACTAATTAACCCATATTTGAGGGAAGAGGCTGATTCATGCCTTTCCAAAGTCATTTGTGCGTTAGTGAATATAACGAAACCAACGAGAACTGGAACTCAACCCTTCGATTAACAATTTTGGGTCTTTGCCCATTACACCACCTGCGCCTCCAAGTTTACAACACCAAACGGTCACCGAAACAAGTACTGACCAGGTTCGACGTTGCTTAACTTCGGTGATCATACGGGCACCGGTACTTCAAAGTCATGTGATCGTAAGCTATTTTTAATTAAAATAGAGTCCAAATTCGCGTTGAACAGAAAAAGGTTAATTGCTAAAGAGGAAAGACAGATATTTATGTCAGGAAGTATGTCGGATGCTGAAAAAGGAAACAAACTGAAAAGGAAAGAGATGAGATTTTTGTCGTAGAGTAAACACTGCTGTAAGAAGGAAAGCAAAGTAAGCGAGGAAGAAAGACCTGCCAGACTTAACAAGCAAAAGAAAGAAAAGCAATGGACATGGATGAAAAATGAGTATAAGAAAAAGACATCCAGCTTAACAAACGTAGTGAAAGGTTTATTAAATATATATTAAAATATATTATTAAATATATAACAATGCAAAAATTAAAATATTGCTTAAAGTAAAATCTCAACTGCGAATGTCAGCTTGTTGCTATATTGAAAGGAAAATGACATTTAGAAAATACGTGCATCATCCAAGATTATTTTTCTCGTGTTTTTTGTCTGTTTCAGTCATAATATTGAATGATACGTTGAAGTCAACATTTAGTGTTTGTCTCGTGTTATTCTTACAAAATCTATGAATAATTGTTTTTCTTTTGCCGACAATAATCGGAAAGCATTATTATTTTTTAGAGTATGTGATGTGAACGTTGTTTTGGTCCGTGTCCACCTACATTTCTTTCCTCTGTGGTTTTGCCAATGTTTAAAGGGCATCAGAACGGGATAATTGAGGTTTTGCCTTCGTTAGAGGCAACAGAATGACTGCTCGGGTGACAGGTTCTCTGACAGGCCACTCACAAAAAGACGAGTCTGATGGGAATTAGCAGGAAGGAAGAGTTTACTAAAAGAATTGTGAGAAATCAAAGCAGAACTTGAAACATAAGTAAGAATAAAATATTTGATTGGTTAAAAACGAAGAAAATGCAAAGGAAGATAAAAAGGGTGGAGATTTGTTAGAAAAAAAAAGATGAATGCGATTTGACAGGATAATCTTTATAGAAAATACTACAGGGAGAAGCAAGTGAAAAAGTGTTGACTGATGAAGAGAAGCAGAGGGAAGAAAGCGAAGAGGAAGGAGGCAAGTTTACGAAATTAAACAAAAAAGAAAGTGAAATATAATAAAGACAATATTTAGAAGAGAAAAAAAGGCAAACTGAGAAGAAAAATGAAACGAAGGAACAAAGAAGGAACAGTCTACAGTAATGGGATGTTTGACAAACTCGCTTCGCAAACAGTTCACTCATATAATGACGTCGATTGTCCATGAGTCCTCTGCTTTTGGGGCCTTGTGGCAGACCAAGATTAAGAATAAATAGCCAAGACAAAACTAAGAAGAAGAAGAAGACTGAAAGAAATTGGTATGAACACCAGCCAGCCCAGGTTACGGAGATAGGAACTGTAACAATTTTATGGGACTGCAAAATACAGACAGAAAAATCAATGCTAATCGCCCAGACGTTGTTGTTTGAAACCGCGAAGACAAAATGTGCCTCCCTATTGATGTGCCAGTCCCTACATACTGCAATGTATCTTTGAGGATCTTCAGAAAGCTGTCAAAATACAAGGACCTTGAAATCGAAATCTCAAAAATGTGGCACATGGGAACATCAACAATCCCTATTGTAGTTGGAGCCCGCGGATTGATTGAAAAAGATTCCAGTAGACTAATTGAAGGGGTTCCTGGAATCCTATGCCTTACAGAAATACAAAGAATTGTTCGCACGAGAAACACCCCACACCTTACAAAAGGCTTTGTCTATGAAAGGTCTGTGTTGTTTTATTTAATTGCTCAGTGGAAAATGCCATGATGCCATGTCTGACCTTAGGCCTCTGGGCGAGGAACAGAAAGAAATGTGTACACACCAGAAATCAAAGGAAATAAAAAAATAATAATATTAAGAATATTAATTTGTAAAAATATATGAAACTCTTTAATTTAAAACTTCGGCATTCATTTTCAACATTCCCCTCTCCATCCAAATAGGTGACAAATTAACATTTACAAATCCAGGTGTAATAACAGAAGCAAGTAGACAAAAACGAAGGAAGAAATAACGGATAACTCTAAGAAAAGGGTAAGAAATGATTGAGAAAAAAATATTACATCATACAAAAATTTAAAAAGTTTCAAGACATTATATTAGTCATGGAGGGTACAAAAACAAAACGATAAAATTATTATCGGTGCTCCAACTGGAAAGCTATCTACAGAGAGCACTTTGAAATTATGAGAAAAAAGATCAGTTATTTCGAAACATTTCTCGTTTTTATTTAATGAAATAATGTACCTGAATATATATATATATATATATATATATATATATATATATATATATATATATATATATATATATATATATATATATATTTGTAGGTCTGATGAATTGGATTGTGATTACGATTCCAATGTAATAAATTATAACAATGTAATATTACTGTTTGAGCCTTTTATAATATATTCTTGCTCTGCCTTGGACATTGAGCTCTACTTCGATTGTATACACTTGGAATTATATATATATATATATATATATATATATATATATATATATATATATATATATATATATATATATATATATTGAGTACTACAAATATATATATATATTTATATTTATATTTAGTACTACTAATATGTATATATATATATGTATATTTTAAATAAAAACAGACCACCCTAAGGTTCCATATAATAAATTATTTCACCACAGCCCTTCCAAAGGACAGTGGATCATCAGATTTATTTCCAACATTTGGAAATAAATCTGATGATCCACTGTCCTTTGGAAGGGCTGTGGTGAAATAATTTATTATATGGAACCTTAGGGTGGTCTGTTTTTATTTAAATTATTAGCTCTGATTTACATTGAGCTCTCTGGATTCTATCCTCATTGGGTCTACCCATACGGATTACCTAGTTTTTCCTAAACTATATATATATATATATATATGTATATATATATATATATATATATATATATATATATATATATATATATATATATATATATATATTCATATTCGTCCCCGAGTCCCGTTGGTATGAAGTTTGCCTGATAACGCAACTGTCCGGGTTTTAATTCTCGGTAGTGGGTGCGCACTGCTGATGAGTCCCAAATATAGGACGAAACGGCCGTGCAGTACTTTATGCATTCTGTTGAGGTTTCTTCTAGACTCGATGAATTTTTAAATTATAAAATTATAATGATCTCAAATCCTCCTAATAATTTATATCACTGATATATATATATATATATATATATATATATATATATATATATATATATATATATATATATATATATATATGTGTGTGTGTGCATATATATAAGTGACAGAAATTATTAGAAGGATTTGAGATAATTATATATATATATATATATATATATATATATATATATATATATATATATATATATATATATATACACACACAAGTATAGCATTGGTATATACGGAATAAATTCCAATAACCAACAATTATTATTCTTAAAAGAGCAGATATAATTATTTATTTAAATATTATAACATAAATATGTTATAAAATCACTACAAAAATAGCCATTTTGTTTCAACACTTCTGGTGTCTCAAGTGATGATGTTGAATGTAGAATAAATATTCTACATTCAACATCATCACTTGATAAGACACCAGAAGTGTTCAAACAAAATGGCTATTTTTGTAGTGATTTTATAACATTTATGTTATATTTAAATAAATAATTATATATATATATATATATGTGTGTGTGTGTGTGTGTGTGTGTGTGTGTGTATTCAGGTACGATGTGAATGAATCGAATACACTTCCAACGTTCGTAACATATAGTTTAAAAGAGCACCCAATGAATAGTAGAGCAATATTTTTTATTTTATGATATCACAAATGAAACATGTAAGAATCGCTAAACAATTGCAGTCGTGTTTCAACTCATATAAATGCGTCTCTTGGCATGATAATTTTATTTGAATTCCCATTTAACATATTCCTCTTAATAGAGATATATACAATAACCTATTTAGTGTTAAGAAATGTCATTATGTAACTGAATGTCTTTACATGATATTGTAAATAAATATATACAAACTAATGTACAAAGAGCCATGTTCCTAATATCATTTTGAGTCCTGCTATCTGGTTAGTTGATTCCAACTCTTGCTATTGAGCAACTGAGGAAAATGATTAAAAGAGAAAGGCCAATAAGAGAACAGGATTCAAGAAGATGACGATTGACATTGCTTTTAATTTTTTGAAGATCTAATTTGACAGTAAATCAAGAAGTCGGAAGAGAATTCGAAAATTATGGGGAAAAACTTCAGTTATTTCTGTTGACCATGTTCACCATAGTCTCTGAATATAGAATCCAGCGCAGTACGTAATCTGTTCAATGAAACAACGTTAAAGATTAAAACTCACGATTCAGACACTCAACTGAATCTGACTATGTCGCCAATACCACTAGCAGCAGCTGTTCCGTAATTCTTCAGTCTCCGATATCAGAGGTTGGCAATGAACATTCGGAAAAAATGGCCGACTTTAAACACGTCCAATTTAACATTTTGAGCCTTCTGATTGGTCAAATCTTATATTGGTGAACTATAAAATGAGTCAGCTCATTTTGGTTAACTCACTAGTATATAAGGTACCCAAAAACTCCAACAATTTTGAAAATATTTCTCATTATTGTGCCTGAATACAGACAGGGTGCGATGTGTAAGTAGTCGCCGTTTAATATTTTTAATTTCGCGCATGCACTTTGTTTTTGATTTTGTCGGCTGCACCGTATAGTAGGGTCCGTTGGGCCCAGTCTGTGAGAAAAAAAAAACACCATGACACAAAACAATCCGCCAGAAAATTGTAAAATGCACCGTTTGTCATTGAATGCCAAATACGCACCTTTTAGTGTGGGGGTGAATATGAGGACAGTGCAGGGGATTAGGTAAGAGTTGGATGAGTCTAATGGTGATTACGAAGGTACGGCGGCTCGGAAAACTCACTCTGATCGTTCTGATAAGAAAGAACTCCCGAATTTGTTGGTGAAGGCCTTAACACGGAAGCCTACATTAAGTGCCTTGAGGAGGTAGTACTGCCTCAAGTTAAGAGGATGGCTGCTGGAAGACCCTATGTTTGGCAACAGGACTCTGCACCATGTCACACAAGAAGAAGAACTCAGTCGTGGCTGTCAGACTATTTCTGCAACCACATCGCACCTTACATCTAGAATCGTCACTCCCCAGACTGTAACCCCATTGATTATTATGTGTGGGAGGTAGTTGAGAGAGAGAGAGAGAGAGAAGGAGAGAGAGAGAGACCAACAAAACTCCTCGTAACACCAAATTTGAAGGATTATGACAGGATTCACCAATTTAAACAGAGGGACTGTCCAGAAGAGATGCAGGAGATTTCGAAATCGTCTGGAACCCGTGCTGAAGCCAGTAGCGATTTTATTGAATAAATTGGCATTTTAGTATTCCAAGATAATTTTGTGTAATTTTAGGAAATATATATGTTAAAATGAGATGTCAGTGTTATTTTAATTTTTGCGTAATTTAGACGACAATTCATCTATTGTACACTATATATATATATATATATATATATATATATATATATATATATATATATATATAATCAGAAAAAGAGAGAAACTTAGAGATGAAATTGTGTGTGGGTGCGTGTGTGAGAGAGAGAGAGAGAGAGAGAGAGAGAGAGAGTGCGTAAAAAATCAAAACACTTCCTTCTGTTTCTTTCCTATTTAAAGTAAAAGTCGTAAAATTATTAATAGCAGACTCATCATTGACGAGATGAAATTAAATTAAGAGTCGAAGCTGAAATTAGAACAGGGAATAATAATAGTGATGGAAATTGATTTCTAAGGTTGCCTACAGGCCAAAAAATGTCTAATTAAGAAACATGAGCACTAATTATATTGGTAATTATTAGGAAAATGTTGCGGAAATATACATACTAGTATTGTTTTCATTTTTGAATTTTAAGAGAATCCGTAGGTATGCGAACACAAAGGTCGGTTCAGTTTGAAATGAGTCTTTCTTTCATAAACCATATGTCTATAGCCAGTTTATATTGCAATGTGAATTTGTGTTTTTTTTTCTTTCATAAGAGTACCAAAATTAAGATTCCCAAAGCCATTCGTGGCAAATAATCCAAACATTCTCCAGACACCAAGTACTACAGTACCTCTTCATATAATTAAGGACTAAGCGCTTTGAATTCTTTCAAAAATGTTTAGATCCAATCCGTTGTCAGCTTCATCTTAAGAACTCATGCAACATTAGTAATACATAAATGATCAAAATAAGTTCTTTAATAATTTCCACAGTTTCTAAATGAGTCATTTTTTTCATCTCATCACAAGCAAGGTAACAAATCCACTAAGATGCGGAGGTACCGTGCGTGAAAGAATATAAGAAAAAAACGTTATTAAGAGAGAATAACAAACGTACAGGAATTAAGACAAAAGATAAGGATTGACAATACATTTAAATTTTTGAAAATCAAACTTCACTTGAGAGCAAGAAGCCAGACGAGAGTTCCGCAAGCGAGAAGTGCGAGAGAAGAAACTGTTAGCATAGAACTTACGGTTCCATTTAGTCATTTCAACTGTAAAATAATGAGGTATATCTGACAAGTACTGCGCTTAAATTCATTGTCTAGGTGTACCAGAGAGGAAAGTTCATGAGAACAATTACGATGAAAAACAGGGGAAGCTACGGCGGTGCGTGAGGGAATAATGCCGAGAAGCCAGGTCGAAACATTGCAGATTTTTCTTTGGATTTTATAAAGAATGTCTAAATATAAATCTGTTCATATGTAGGAACAATATTCAAAGCATGGACGAATAGTAGGCTTATATGTAAGATAGATTCGGCGGGGAAAAATTGTCTAACACAACACAGTTAAGCAAGTATCCTAGCAATAGACCTAGCAATTGATTCAATTTAATTATTCCACTTCTTACTAGCGGAAAACGGTACCCCCCCGGGTTGGAGCAACTAAATTCATTGTGTATTCGCATATAAATTGCGATTTATTCTCATATCCTTTTCATGTAGATCAAACCTTCCTAATATTTATTCGCCCTTGCATGCAGTATTGCTGCCATATATGGTCTGGGGCCCCTGCTGGTTGCCTCAGGGTTCTTGATAAGATCCAGAGACGGATATGCAATGTGATTGGCCCTGATCTGTCATCTCGTCTGCAGTCGCTCTCTCACAGACGCGATGTTGCATCGCTCTGCCTTTTCTACAAGTACTTTCACGGTAATTGCTCCGAGGAGTTGCTTTCGCTTGTCCCTAGGCCTCGTGAATTTAAACGTCCTACGAGGCTGGCATCCCGTTCCCACCCCTTCACCGTTGAAACTGTTAGATGTAGACGTCTCTTCTACTCCAATAGCTTCATGTCTCGCACATCTCGCCTATGGAACTGCCTTCCCTATTACTGTTTCCCTGACAAATACAATCTCCAACGGTTTAAGTGTAGCGTCAATCGTCATCTCCAGTTGCCTTGATTTATCCACTTCCCTTCTCCTCATCCTTTCATCTTTCATTCCTATCTGCTCTCGCTCCAAATCTTCTGTAACCCCCTTGCCTTGATCGACCCTCCGTCTTTCTCTTTCTCCACATCCTCTCCTTTACCACTCCTATCTGCTCTTCCTCCATCCCTTCTGTAACCCCATGCGTGATAGTGGCCTCCAGCCTTGCTTGGGGTGATACGCTTAAAAAAAAAAAATCTCAAGACGTTCTTTATGTGATACGTTATCAGTTTTTTATTTATTTATTTGGGAAACACTGACATAGGTTTTCTGCATTTTAATTCCGTACTTCTTCCAGTATTTTGTACTAAGACACTTTTTTTTCTCGTGTTCTCAGTTTTATTTGCATCACGGGATCTATTCAGTATGAATATTAACTGCATGATGCTGCGTGTCAATCCGGATTTTCATGAAAAGCTGACATTCAAGATCCGTTTTCATTTAATCCCTTGTATCTTAGGGGCTTTATTACCTTGTTTGGAGTGAAATGATAAAAAACCACGACGAAAATTGATCGGTTAAAATTTTCTAGCATTTCCGCAATTTCAATAGAGCCGAAAATGTATCCTTATTGCTTCACCTCTTGCAATCATATCTAAATTCATATATATTTACTCTCATATATATCTACTCTCTCATACGGCTCGGGTTGAGGAATTGGAGAGTCGAGTTCGAATTCCAGTCGAATCCATTACATTCACTTACGTGCTAATTCCCTTGGGAAAGGTATTAATCCTTTTTTTCTCCCTCCAGCTATGAGTAAATAGCAGGACAAGCTGGGTTCTATAGCCTTGTATGGCAACTGGTCTAGGAGAAGGACAACTCTGAATTCAAAACTTGTGGAAGGTCGTTTGGGGACCTTGTGGCACGTAGTGCACCAGGTCTCTGTATTCGGCCCTTCAAAAAAGTGTGGTTCGTTCTGGACTAAGCCTTCACCATTATAATCAAATAATTTGCTGGTGTCTGGCTGTCGGTTCCTAAGAACTGAGCTACCTGACCCTCATACGTTGAATACGACGCGAGAGTCCACCATATCTATTCTCTCATATTTCATACAACAGGCATTAATAATTATCAATTTTTATCCTCTTTCAAGAGTCCTCATACAGTATTAAAAGCGTTAAGAAAATTAATTTTGAATAATATGTAAATTTAAAAATCCTTCAAAAATAAAGAAAAATATAAAATTTCTGATATTGAGAAAAAATGAGATTTTACAAAAGTAAATATATTTTTTAATGTGACATTCAACAAGGAATCTTCATAATTTGGACGTTCCTTCTTTAAAAGTTTTCCTGATGTTCTCTCGGCGAACGAACTAAAAATTACCTCAGAAAAATATTGCTCTTTTATCATTAACATTTCAGTTGAGTTTTGTAAGAAGAGACTTTTAGAGAATTCTAAATTTCTTAAATGAAATGTGAAATATTTTCGAAAACAAATACCTTTTTTTAAAAGCATTTCCCTCAAGAAACAAACCCTTCATCCTCCATTAAATGAACTGATTCTTCATAAGATTGCTTTCTCGCTGTCTTCGTCTTATGAGGGATATGTCGATAAATAAACCCTTTATCCATCATTAAATGAATTGATAATTGCTCTGAGGAGTTGCGTTCGCTTCTCCCCAGGCCTCGTGAATTTAAACGCTCCACCAGGCTGGCATCCCGCTCCCACCCCTACACCGTGGAAACTGTTAGATGTAGACGTCTTTTCTACTCCAATAGCTTCATGTCTCGCACATCTCGCCTATGGAACTCCCTTCCCTATTACTGTTTCCCTGACAAATACAATCTCCAACGCTTTAAGTGTAGCGTCAATCGACATCTCCAGTTGCCTTGATCTATACACTTCCCTTCTCCACATCCTTTCATCTTTCATTCCTATCTGCTCTCGCTCCGGATCTTTTGTGGCCCCCTTGCCTTGATCGACCCACTGTCTTTCTCTTTCTCCACATCCCCTCCCTTGCCACTCCTATCTGCTCTTCCTCCAACCCTTCTTTAACCCCTTGCGTGATAGTGGCCTCCGGCCTTGCTTGGGGTGATATGATTAAAAAAATAAAAAAAAATAACATCGTCTTACGAGTGAACTGTCGCCTATATATAAACAAAATATTTCATATTGACTCTTCTTGTTAAGGCGTAGCCTTCAACTGAATTAAGACGAGGGTGTATGGAGAAGTTCTCATCTTGACTAACTTCCTAAAATCAGCAATTCAATGAGGAAACGTCAGAACTTGATAATTGAAGTGAAAAAATAGTAGATTTTCGAGACGAATATAAGGAAAGCTCCGTCATTTTCAAAGCTCGATTTATTTCCCGTTGGTCAGAACAAGAAATTTCAAACCAAATTTGCTATTTCAAATTTTATGTACACTAGGATTTGCAATGTTGATTGTAATAACGGTGCGTTAATTACTTCTTATTGAATACACTTTTCTTAGCCAGAATGAAATGATTCCCATCGAAGTAAGTTTGAAAGAAGCTAATCACCTTCGCTAGTCACAACATCGTGCTGTATAAACCATTAAGTGTCACCACTCAGCTGGTTCCTGTCGTTACAGGTTTTTAATTCACAGTTGTTCTTCTCCTAGACTGGTTGCCAATCAGCGCTAGAGAACCCAATCCATTGTATTATTTAACCCATATCTAGGGGGGAAGAATAGAGTCATACAATTTTCAACGGTATCTGTGTGAACTCAAGGAACTTTATCTCAGCATGCCAATCCAGTTTTCCAAGTCGATAACTGCTAGGCTATGAGCAGATCCAAGAAGGGTTTTAATTGTGACGAAATAAATTTATGAACTTCTTTTCTCGTTTTGTCATTTTCTTATGAAAATGTTGGACTTTTTATGTCGGCACCGGCATTCGCATTCGATTATTGGGATCATCCACCACTCCTCTTATTCCCTTCCTCTGCTCCGGTGGCGGTGGCGGTGGCGGTAACGGAGACGGCTGTCAAATTTCAGCCTACTCCTGAATAGTGGAAGAGTTGGACGCGTCTGGGCGTCGCTTCCTGACAGTACGTCGAAGATCTTCTTCATATTGACGGTTGGACACGAAAGTTTCGTCCCCACCCCCGGATGCTCCTACGCCAGGAAGGTCGTTTTCGGCAACGGTTTCCCAGGTATCAAGGTCGAGGTTGGCCTGTGTCATAGATGTTTTCAACTGAACCTTGAAGCGTCGTAGCCTCTTGCCGCTAGTGAGTTCTCCAAACCGGATGACACGTTACAGTCGATTATACTGGACACGTGACACGCCCAACAGAGGCGAAAATCTTCTTTTTTTTTAAGACACTGCATAGAATCAAACACAAATAAGTATTCCGTCCTGAGTATGACGATAAACTGCATCCGCGTCCTGGGTAAGACGATAAACTACGTCCAACAGTCAAGCCTTTGATCAAGAGGTTTTGAGAAGCGTGGAACCAACTCTTAATATCCCAGGGCCCCAGCTACGGGCAAATAGTTAACACTCAGACTATATCCGCATCCTGGGTATGACGATAAACTATATCCGCGTCCTGGGTATGACGATAAACTACGTCCAACAGCAAGGCCTCTGATAATACGTTTTTGAAAAAATAATGTTGCCAGCTGTATGTTTTTGAGGAAAAAATATTAACAGAAATGAAGTATTGACAAAGCAAAATATTACCAGGAAAAAAAAAAGGTTGTCGGCATTAAATGACATATTGAGGTTGATTTGATATGCTGTAAAACAAACCAAACCTGAGCTGGGAAAAAAACAAAAACAAAAAAAACAAGTAAGTATTGGATTGAAAAATTAGTTCATTGCGTTTTTAATTCGACTTCAAGGTTTCCTGTCTGTGACTTTTCCATAAATATTATAAATAAATAATAATAATAAATAATAAATCCGAAATCCATAACTTTATTTTACAGTACTGAGGAGATCGTTTAGCTCATTGTCGTCTTCGGTGATTGAATCTTTTCTTGTTTACTTTCTATTCAGAGCTATTATTGTTTAGTTCAAAGGGGATTTTTGAGGACAATGAAAACAGAAAGAGTGACAGGGAGTGTCTCCTTGAAAGATTCCTCGTCGGATATTCAGGCCAATGGAAGTGATAGTGACTCTGGTGTTATAAAGGCATAATGTGGTTTTCCACATTCCCAGGCTGTGTTTAAGGAAATTTACTATCACCGAGGAGACTTCGTATATTTTCAAAGCGGCACACTATCAAAGACTTTACAGTAATCTATAATAATAATAATTATTATTGTCACGTGGCTGAGTGGGTAGAGAGTTTCTGACCATGAAATCGGGGTTCGAATCTCACCTTGGTTGATTTGTCGGGATGGTGACTTGTTGATGTCATTGGTCTTGTGGACACGAATCCACTGTGCGATATTGCTGGAAAGTACCTAAAAACGAAATGAGCCAAACCTTGTGAGTGAGATTGGGTAGACGGAACACTTTCGTCTCTGAGCCTCTGGTTAGCAAAGTTGATTTTGCTGTTTTTAACCTACAAACTTACGTGATAAATGTTGTTAATACTGTTTATTATAATCAGAGCATTTACTTTAATATTTGTGTATATATAAATAACGTATAATAATAAAATATATTAAAATAATTGTCAGCCTTAGTCTATTTCATAGTGTGCGCCGTCATTTGTTTACGTTTCGATACATTATTCAATACTTGCTGACCGGACGCTCCTTCGTAGTTAAACTTGTATAGCACGTCAGGCTAAATGAAGGTTCCGTATAGGAGACAGTTACGATTCCTGTCGGAGGACAAATATTTTCTATAAAATTTCTCGGACATTAAGACCGGTAAATGCCGTTAATACTGTTTATTATAAACAGAGCATTTACTTAAATATTTGTGCCTATATAAATAACACATAACAATAAAATATCTTAAAATAATTGTCGGACTTATATATATATATATATACTTATGCGTGGGGTGTTTGTGTGTGCTTTTCATATTTGTGCGCGTATTATGGCCTTCTGTTTGCCCGGATCTCTGTGTGTTACACAACAGATTTCCGATGATCTTTCGTGGTTTCTTATTTGTTGAATTTGATTTTTTTTCTTTCAGATAAGGTCGATATTTTTTTTCTTTTTTCCAATTGTAAAATGCCCAAACGATGTTTACTCGATTTTATAAAACTTCATCTTTTGTCACTTTGTCAATATTTTAATCAACTGACAAATATTGATTAATCACAGGTCGTCCTAACTTATATTTTATTTCTGGTCAATCGACATTGTCAGGGGTTGTTTTGTGGCGTGAACATTATCTCCGATCCAAAAGTTAAACAGTTTAATTTTCTGCAGAATTTTTTAATGACTTCTACAGAGAAGAGACGCGTGGGTCTTAAAATGGGGCTGAAATTTGTGGATATTATGATTGCAAATCAACATTTTATAAACTTTTCACTTTGCGGGACATACCGTATATTTTATATATTTTCGCGAGTTTAGAAAAGAAATCAGATTTTATAAACGAATAAAATTAAATGAATTTGCACTATATTATTATTATTCTGCTTGTCACTCCCTTAGCTAGCACGGCCGCTGCGTCCTGCCTCATAATTGACTATTCCGTTTTGGTCGCGTGGAAAGACGTAAAGCACATAAACGAGAGAAAGAAATGCTTGATGACTGCTCGGAAAAAGTTGTCATTTTCAGATTTTTCATTTGTAATTAAATTATAAAATAACAGCCAGCATTCATATTTATGATTTTTTGTTAAAGTTGTTAAGCTCAAACATTTACCGATGAGATAGGGAAATTGCTACATATATTTTATTGTCGTAGAACTCGCCATAAGCTTTTTTCATTCGTTAACTGAAGAATTAAGATTCATCAGAGAATCCAAATAGGAAAACTGTACCGACAAAGTGTTGCTCGTACCCAAAGACAAAACTAGCTGTTTAATCGTCCCAAAGCGTCTGCCTTATATACTCAATCTAGTAAGGTAAGATCCGTTCCAACTTGTCAATAAGCAAATATCGTTTATTCCTATTCACATTACTCACTATCCCAATTGCTATAGAGATTTGTCAACGGTGCTAATCAGCCGTGTTCCTCCAGACAGAGTCTTTTTTTTTATCGGTTTCACCCCATGGAAGATAGTAAAGCCACTAAGACACAAAGGCTTACTGTGCCTTAAAGAATTAGGGACAGAAATATTAATAATAAGCGGGAAGAAAGAAGAGTAATCCGGAGAACAGTAGATAGCGATTGACATTGCATTTAAATTTTTGAAGATTAGAGTTAGCTGTTAAGCATGAAGCCAGAAGTGGGTTCCTTAGGAAAGTGCGAGAAAAAAAACTGTTAGCATGGAATTTACGGCTACATCTAGTCAACTAAACTGTAAATTTATGAGATCTCGACGCTAGTTTAGTACTACGCTAAACTTTACAACATTCTATGTATCATAGCGAAGAGCTCATCGTCACAATTGCCGTGAAAGTATTTATAGCAAAGACAAAGAGAGGCAACCCTAAAGCGTTTGGAAAGCGACTGAAGCCGAGCCGCCTGATTAAGACCGATAATATTGCTGATTCTTCTTTGGAACTCTAGACAAATAGCAGGAGTACCGGAACATACGTGGCAGTAATATTCCAAGCAGGGATGAATTGTAGACTTATATATATGTATGATAGATTCTGGAGAGAAAAATTGTTTCGCACGACAGTGAACCAACTGACATAGTAATAGATTCAATGTAGTTTTTCCACCTTATGTCAGTTGAGAATGTTAGCCCGCAAAGGCGCAATGAGTCACTTTCCTGGAGGTTAGCATCAGCCATACTGATGGAAGGCAGAGAGGGGTTTCTCAGATGATTGAAAAAGAAACATTGTCACATTAAGGACATTGTAAGATACTCATGTGGATATGTTTTTGAATGTGTTCATTGTCATTACCAAATTTCATAAGAATTGTAAATCCCGGGGTTAGCTTGGACTTTATGAAGAATTTGTGTTAATATGGTGATTGGAGTAAGAATGGCAAGCAAAAATGTGAAGTTTTAGTTCAACGAATATTATCCCATGGCTGAGTCAGTGATTGTAACGTGTTAAATTAAACAGAAGAAGCAAAATCCTCCGCGTTACCCCATCTTTTTGGCCTTGATCGCTATCCATAGTTTCTTATTCCGTTGATTTGACTTTCTTCAACAGAATTAATGTCTTTTTAATCATTTCATCTCAAGTAAGGCAATAAAGTCACTAAGACACAAGTTACTGCTGAATTTGAAATAATATGAGAAAGAGAAAAAATAAAGGAGAGAGTTTGATATTGCATGTAAATTTTTGAAGATCAAACTTGAATGAAAATCAAGATGTCCGATCCCAGAGAGTATCCCACCCTAGCAAGTTTCTATTTTCACTTTCACTCGTTCAGAATTTTCTCGATTGCCTCTGTCTGCTCAATTTCGTATACGAAAGTGTTGTAGTCTTGTTAGGGCCAGAAATAAAGACACAAAGAGGGGAATTGAGTTAAACAAATATATTAACAGAAACAGCAAATACAAGCATATACGAACTAGAGTGTTACAGCAAAATACTTCCCTCTCAAAAAGGCAGTACCTGCTCCTATTTATAGCTGGTAGAGTCCGTGCATGCGTGGGTAAATTACAATAACTGAAAAGAATGGATTTATTTTTATTCCGATATTTTTAAAATTTCAAACTTATTTTCAAAGGATACTCGTGTTTGAAAAAGACGCCCAGTTTTTACTTTACATAAGATCTATTTAAGCAGACACGGGCACGTACCAAATTCCGACTGCAATATACTTTTTGAAAGTACGACCATAATATCCGCAGTGACGTGTAGAAAATGGCTAAAAATAATGGAAGCATTAATAATCGTAAAAGCAATACTCAATAATATCAACCATGAACAGGGTCTCAACGTGATGACCGTGTTTGGAAAACAAAAAAAAACATCCTCATCACTATATATGCACATCTACAAAATCTACATATTCGGTAAAAAATATCCTTCATAATGGCTAAAAGAATAGTTAAAAAGCGCTCAGATATAAGACAGAAAATTTGACAAATTTTTACACACTTTCTGAACTGAAAAGAAAATATTTGTACGAATGCAAGAAAAACTGCGATAGATAGATAGATAGATAGATAGATAGATAGATAGATAGATAGATAGATAGATATGAACAGGCCATATGCAGTTATATCGGATAGATAGATAGATAGATAGATAGATAGATAGATAGATAGATAGATAGATAGATAGATAGATAGATATGAACAGCCCATATGCAGTTATATCGGATAGATAGATAGATAGATAGATAGATAGATAGATAGATAGATAGATATGAACAGGCCATATGCAGTTATATAGGATAGATAGATAGATAGATAGAGATAGATAGATAGATATGAACAGATTGAGATAGATAGATAGATAGATATGAACAGATTGAGATAGATAGATAGATAGATATGAACAGATTGAGATAGATAGATAGATAGATAGATAGATAGATAGATAGATAGATAGATAGATAATGGACAGACTCAGATAGATAGATAGATAGATAGATAGATAGATAGATAGATAGATAGATAGATAGATAGATAGATATGAACAGGCCATATGTAGTTATATCAGATAGATAGATAGATAGATAGATAGATAGATAGATAGATAGATAGATAGATATGAACAGGCCATATGCAGTTATATCGGATAGATAGATAGATAGATAGATAGATAGATAGATAGATAGATAGATAGATATGAACAGATTGAGATAGATAGATAGATAGATATGAACAGATTGAGATAGATAGATAGATAGATATGAACAGATTGAGATAGATAGATAGATAGATAGATAGATAGATAGATAGATAGATAGATAGATAGATAATGGACAGACTCAGATAGATAGATAGATATGAACAGATTGAGATAGATAGATAGATAGATAGATAGATAGATAGATAATGGACAGACTCAGATAGATAGATAGATAGATAGATAGATAGATAGATAGATAGATAGATATGAACAGGCCATATGTAGTTATATCAGATAGATCGATAGATAAATAGATAGATAGATAGATAGATAGTTACATAGATAGATAGATATGAACAGATTGAGATAGACAGACAGATAGATAGATAGATAGATAGATAGATAGATAGATAGATAGATAGATAGATAGATATGAACAGATCGAGATAGATAGATAGATAGATAGATAGATAAAGTGAGGAGATATTAAGGAAGACAGAAAGATTTTATCTTTCAAGCATAAGCCGCTAAGAACACCGAAGCACATCGACAACAGACACTTCAATCGTTTTGGATGAGTAAAGATTATCATGACTGGTTCTACAGACGAAGCGAAACAGCCCTACATACAGGCAAAATAATAATATACTCTTCACCAGGGGCATATACAGACCACATACGGAAACTAATCAATATCTGATGCCGACAGGGGTGTGTGGCCGATATTACGGATAGCGGCAGTTCGGAATGAGAAATAGACGAAACGTGTTCAAGTTCCAGTCGAGTTGGTTGCATTCACTTACATGCAAGTACCACTGGGAAAGGAATTCATCATTTTTTCTCATCGGCTTTAATGTGCTTAATAGTAGCACTTCTTAATGCAATATACAGTGTCGTTCGAAAGTCTTGTCACCCTTTTACAAGTAATGGGTACCAAAAATTTAATGAGAAAAGTACTGAGAACATCAGAAGAGCAAGTAATACAGTAATAGAAAAGACATGGACTTCAAATTGAGAAAGTCAGTGCGAACACTATGATTCTCGTGGCACTAAATGATGCGGCGTCATGTGTGATATTTTACGAAGCTGTGCTTTGTGGATTGTGGCAAAGGCTCCCCGAACGGCGTCCTTCCACTGATGCGTATTCTGGTATAGTTCATGTAAAACTCTCTCCAAGATAATACCCTACAAAGCGTTGAAATAGAAAATTATATTATGTAGGGAGTGACAAGACTTTTGGAACACACTGTACACAGTATGTTTCGGTTTTAAATAACTCAGGGAAAAAAAAGGGTTGATAAACCAACATTCAGTCAATAACTAATCTTATTGGAGGAACATTTTCGTTCTACACTTACCTTTCTCCATAGTTAATGGTCATTCATGAAAAATGGAAGGAAACCTATTTCTAAAATCAAGAGATTTGGAGCGGATAGCAAATGCAGATCATTTGAAATATTTCACTGATGTACAGTGCTGTTCGATAAAAGTGACTCACCTTATCCTTTGAATTTAGCTCAACTTTCGTTTCATCGGAGAAGAGAAGATTCTTCCAGTCTTCTACGGTGAAATTTTTGTAATAGTGAGCCCATTCAAGGCTTTGTTGGCTTTGCTTATTAGCGGCTTAAACCTTCGTGTACAAGATTTGTAGCCTTGTTATAACAACCACCGACGGACTGTTGAAGAGACAAGACTAACACCCTGCTCTTCGCTTAGACTGGCTGCAATTTCTTGGCTAGTTATAATCCTATTCTTCGTAACTTTTCTCTTGATTACCCTGCCAGTTCTATCATCAATCTTTTTCTTTCGTACCCTTGTTTCCTTCCTTGGAGCAGGAGCGGCATCATTATGTGCCCTAAGAACGCGAGAGACAGTTGATTGCGACGTTATAGCAATTTCTGCAATTTCTTTCGTAGACTTGCCTACTTTTGAGAGGGCAATAATAGATGCCTTAAGTGATTCTGATGCGTGTTTGTACCCTTTCATCTGGTTAGTGACTTGAGTGGCTATTTCAAGCTGTTTTTATACTGTATGAGGCATTCTGGAATATTCTGGAATACTCTAGATTTAATTTAAGCTGTTCTAGAATTCTCTAGAATATTGTTCTGAGTGTATTGTAAAATATTTTTCAATATTTTGTCAAAATCTCTTTAAATTTAGCAGTTTAATCATTAGAATGCGATATCTGAGTCACTTTTTTGCACAGTGTTTTTCCTGAATCTCATTTATATCCAAATTTATAATTATCAAGAGAATACCTTAGGGTGAATAAACTTTTTTCCTAGGTGGTCGGGAAGGGATCTTTATACTAGTAAGATTAAAAATTATTTTAACCCGAAAAACAATAGACAAAAATATTTTTAGTAAAAAATAAAAAAATCAGGTGAGTCACTTTTATCGAACAGCACTGTATAAATAAACTTAAACAGTCTTTACATTTTTGTTTTTGCAACACGATGTGAAAATTTGATCTAAACTAAAAAAAAAACGAAGCAAAATATTGATAAAATAAATGGGCGGATTATGTTATGGAAAATCTTCTTCAATTCAGCTGCTACGTTTCATATGGAAAGCCCAAAGCGGAAAAGTCATTTTTTCAACATTAAAAATGGAATATATTTTTCTTAGAAGAGTAATTATTTAATATTCAATTTCTAAAGAGCAAATAACCATCGTAAAAATTCTATAAATTTCAAGAATAATAACAAGAATTGTAAACGTGCTGAAGATAAAACTAAATTGGAATGCCGATTTATTTATCACTCTTATTTTTGCATTGTTTCCGTTTAAAAAGAAAAGTAAAGATACTTACATTTGTATGGCACCTATCGCATTTCTTTCTATCTATTCTCCGTGTGCCATTTGCATAAGGGCAAAAAGTGAGAGGAATGGGTAGAGCTTGACCTCATATTTTGTGTTCCTTTACAATGACATGAAAACAATCTGAAAATATCGAAACGTGACAAAGAAAAAATATTTTCCCTTCTGGATGGACTTGCCTTTATATGTTTGCAATTCTCTTTTGCTATGGAATTTCATGATTTCCGAGATCTTACTTTCTTTTGCCTTTTTTTTAGCCTGCGAAAAATGCACAACGGTGATATTGTATTCCACGCGCTTTATAGACAAAAAATTGAGAGTGAGGATGTCGAAGAGAATCTTTAGTTATATATCTGCACACATGATTATAAATATATACCAGAACGCGCATATATATATATATATATATATATATATATTTATATATATATATATATATATATATATATATATATATATATATATAATGTGTGTGTATGTGTATGCGTAGTATGTGTCAGAAAATGAACGAAAGGAAGAAGTGAAGCTAGAAGAGGAGAGAGGATCAGATTAAGCTGATAAAAACAGGTACTACACTTTGATCTTAAAAAAAAAAGGCCACGAATTGTTGACCATCGCAGTAAAGCTCCATTTTTCAGACGCACGGTATAGAAGGACGACAACCGAGTAGGGGAATCGCTAAAAATTCGTTACCATAAATAAATAAAATCGTATGCTGAATTATTTTAAAATTATTATTAAGAGGTATGTTCGACAGACGAAGACTTGGATTGAAAGACAGAAAGAAAGAAACAAAAAGAAAGAAAGAAAGAAAGAAAGAAACACACAATCAAAGAAACAAAAGAAATAAAGAATCAAAGAAACAAAGAATCAAAGAAATAAAGAAACAAAGATTCAAAGAAACAAAGAAACAATGAATCAAAGAAGTCTTTAACATCTCTTGGCCGTACCTCATAAATAATGGACTATTCCGTTTTGATCGCATAGTAAAAGCAATTGAAATGACTTTTCATATACCACTTCGCACAAAAGTATTATTAAGAGGCATGTTCGACAGACGAGGATTTGGCTTGAAAGACAGAAAGAAAGAAATAAAAAGAAAGGAAGAAAGAAAGAAACACACAAACAAAGAAACAAAGAAACAAATAATTAAAGAAACAAAGAAACAAAGAATCAAAGAAACAAAGAAACAAAGAATCAAAGAAAAAAAGAAACAAAGAAACAAAGATTCAAAGAAACAAAGAAACAAAGAAACAAAGATTCAAAGAAACAAAGAATCAAAGAAACAAAGAAACAAAGATTCAAAGAAACAAAGAAACAAAAATCAAAGAAACCAAGAATCAAAGAAACAAATAATCAAAGAAACTAAGAAACAAAGAAGTCTTTAACATCTCTTGCCCGTACCTCATAAATAATGGACTATTCCGTTTTGATCGCATAGTAAAAGCAATTGAAATGACTTTTCATATACCACTTCGCACAAAAGTATTATTAAGAGGCATGTTCGACAGACGAGGATTTGGCTTGAAAGACAGAAAGAAAGAAATAAAAAGAAAGGAAGAAAGAAAGAAACACACAAACAAAGAAACAAAGAAACAAATAATTAAAGAAACAAAGAAACAGATAATCAAAGAAACAAAGAAACAAAGAATCAAAGAAACAAAGAAACAAAGAATCAAAGAAAAAAAGAAACAAAGAAACAAAGATTCAAAGAAACAAAGAAACAAAGAAACAAAGATTCAAAGAAACAAAGAATCAAAGAAACAAAGAAACAAAGATTCAAAGAAACAAAGAAACAAAAATCAAAGAAACCAAGAATCAAAGAAACAAATAATCAAAGAAACTAAGAAACAAAGAAGTCTTTAACATCTCTTGCCCGTACCTCATAAATAATGGACTATTCCGTTTTGATCGCATAGTAAAAGCAATTGAAATGACTTTTCATATACCACTTCGCACAAAAGTATTATTAAGAGGCATGTTCGACAGACGAGGATTTGGCTTGAAAGACAGAAAGAAAGAAATAAAAAGAAAGGAAGAAAGAAAGAAACACACAAACAAAGAAACAAAGAAACAAATAATTAAAGAAACAAAGAAACAGATAATCAAAGAAACAAAGAAACAAAGAATCAAAGAAACAAAGAAACAAAGAATCAAAGAAAAAAAGAAACAAAGAAACAAAGATTCAAAGAAACAAAGAAACAAAGATTCAAAGAAACAAAGAATCAAAGAAACAAAGAAACAAAGATTCAAAGAAACAAAAATCAAAGAAACCAAGAATCAAAGAAACAAATAATCAAAGAAACTAAGAAACAAAGAAGTCTTTAACATCTCTTGCCCGTACCTCATAAATAATGGACTATTCCGTTTTGATCGCATAGTAAAAGCAATTGAAATGACTTTTCATATACCACTTCGCACAAAAGTATTATTAAGAGGCATGTTCGACAGACGAGGATTTGGCTTGAAAGACAGAAAGAAAGAAATAAAAAGAAAGGAAGAAAGAAAGAAACACACAAACAAAGAAACAAAGAAACAAATAATTAAAGAAACAAAGAAACAGATATTCAAAGAAACAAAGAAACAAAGAATCAAAGAAAAAAAGAAACAAAGAAACAAAGATTCAAAGAAACAAAGAATCAAAGAAACAAAGATTCAAAGAAACAAAGAAACAAAGAAACAAAAATCAAAGAAACAAAGAAACAAAGAAGTCTTTAACATCTCTTGCCCGTACCTCATAAATAATGGACTATTCCGTTTTGATCGCATAGTAAAAGCAATTGAAATAACTTTTCATATACTACTTCACACAACATGTTTCTCATTGTGATACTTAAAGGTGGGGGGCGCTTCGTTGTTTAATATCATTAGTTAATACTGTTGAGGGTGTGCGACTTTTCACTTTTCAGCACATATCAAAATATGTGGCAAAGGGGGACGACTATTTGAGAATGTAGTGTTTTGCAACTGAAAGATTGTCCATCCCAGTAGTGTTTTTGGTTCCTTGTAATAATTTTAGTACCTGTGGGAATAAACGAAAGGTAGTTTAGAGCATAGACTGTGATAGATAGATATGAACAGATAGATAGATAGATAGATAGATATATATATAGATAGATAGATAGATATGAAGAGATGGAGACAGATACATAGAAAGATGGATATGAACAGTCTGAGATAGATAGATAGATAGATAGATAGATAGATAGATAGATAGATAGATAGATAGATAGATAGATAGATATGAAGAGATGGAGCCAGATACATAGAAAGATGGATATACACACATACACACACACACACATATATATATATATAGATAGATAGATAGATAGATAGATAGATAGATAGATAGATAGATAGATAGATAGATAGATAGATATCTGATTATTAGCAATGTAGAGTAAGATTCATTATCAGTAATAAGCTGGAATAACTGTATTATCAAATTGTAATTTGTTCAAACGTGCAGTCGCCTCCTGAAGCCGGTGTTTGGCCAGCGTGTAAACTGACTTAATATAGACGATCTGATTAAACCTGAAGCTTTACAGAAGAACGTGTAGTAGAATGACGAGGTTTTAGTTGTTCCCTGTGGAACCTCACAGATGCCTTGAACTTGATGTTATTAACTAAACTGAACTCCTCCGCACTTCCGTTTTCCTGCAGGTTTTAAAGAAGCTCGCGATCTCTGATTTGCTGTGATGGGCGATGATTGTCATTAACAGAGTAGGACTGACATGAAAAACTACTTATTAATTCGGAACAAAAGCCCGGAGCGTTTTTAAGTTAATTAAAAAATAATATGTAGACCTTTGTCCATAGATCTACTCAACTGCATGATAAATGTTATTATTTTTTTCCATAATCTCTTGCCATCTTAGAGGCAACTCTGTGATACCATCCTACTCGAATTTAGTTTAAATAGTTTTACATACACGGTGTCCATAATGTTCGTGTCCACTTTAAAAAATTGATAACTTTATTTGTATTTGCGATAGAAATAATTTGTAAAAAGGATTAGAAAGAAGTAAATCTATAATTTTAAGGTTTTATTGAAATTTTATTTAAGTTTCCACATGTCCTCCATCATTAGCAATACAAAGGGTAATACGATTTTGCAGTTCACGGAAAAAAATTGCCAACTGAATTACAGTAATGACTGAAATTACATTAGTTATTTTAGCTATACTTAAAACTAGGTACATTAAACTTTATAACATTTTTTACAGATTATTTCTATCGTAAATACAAATAAAGTTATACATTTTTTAAAGTGCACACGAAATTTATGGACACCCTGTATTTCTAGCGAGCTGAGTTTTTGTCGTTAAGAGAATTTTGTAGGAATTGCGGGTTGCTTAATTTTGTTTCGCGGCATATCGACACCACTATGGGTTATTTTATACCGAGATCTAAATATTTTGAACGCAAATATATGTATACAGATAAAATGTAATGTTGGTCAAGTTATTATGAAGATGTCTTGTTGGTGCTTTTAATATCTGTAGGTGTTGTTCGTAATTTTTTTTATATAAAAATGTATTTCTGGTATGTTTACTATAACAATTTAGTTTTATACTTTTATAGTGTTTCCTTTATGTTTGGGGGTTCAGTATTTGCCTATAGCTGGGTCCCTAATAGGTGCTACCACCCAGGTTAAGAGGTGCGTCCTCGTTCCTCAAAACCTCTAATCTCCCGTTGAGAGGCCTTGCTGCCGGATGTAGTTTATCGTCATAATCAGGACTGATGTTGGAAATAAAATAATTGTTAATCCGAAGATGCAGAGTCAGGTGAGATTATGGTGAGCGTAGGAGAACATTTCAGGCCAATATTCGTACCAAATTCTGCCAGGTCGGTAAAGAGACGTGGGGACTTCTGTTCTCCTAATCGAATATAACGACACCCTTCCGATTCGTAAATTCAGGACTTTTTTCATCGATTATTGCCTTGCATGGATTCAGCTGGGAACAGGTACTTGTGTGAATTCAACATCTAGTTTCATGGAAAGAGATTGTAATACGTACAATGCCCTTCCAATCCCAGCAGATAGACTGCATCACCCCTGTTGTAGGGATCTCCCCTTTTTTACACAAGATGGACTCGTCTAAAGTATACTTATTCTGAGAGAGTGGAGATACGTTGAGTACACAGGGTGGTCACATAGAGAGATACGCAGAGAGACGTTGAGACAAGGTTGAGATACGTTGAGTCCAGAGAGAGAGAGAGAGAGAGAGAGAGAGAGAGAATTACGGCTTCACTTACAGAGACTTGTACATATACTTTCTACTAACCTGTATTCCTGGACTACTAATCTTCATTTCAAGTTTGTATTCTTACGTTCAATACACTTATTTTCGTATTTCAATTACTGGCATTATTTATTTATTTGTGCAGGATTCCATCTCCGGAATCCACAGCAACTTGGCGACGAGGACTTCGGACCCACACGGAAAGAAAAAAAAATCTCTCGTCACCACAACTTGGTGACGAGGATTTGCACTTCTCGGAAACTCAGAAAAAAAAATTGCCGTTGCCACCGTCCACAACGACTGGGCGACAAAGATTTACGAGGATTTCCGAGGATTTTGCGTGACCAGCGTGATTAAAAGGTACTTCCTCAAAATACGGAAAATCAAGGTTTGCGTAAAACCCTTATCATGGAGGATTTTAAATGTATTTTGGTAGAACTTGTAAAATACCAAAATGAACAGCAACTACAACTCCAAGAAAGACAGATCAAATTTCAGAAGGAAAATCAAGAACGACTGCTCGAATTTTAGAAGGAAAATCAAGAAAGACAAAATGCAACTCCAGTTATTAATATTGAAAGTAACAGTTAAAGCACAACAAAAGAATATCGAAAAAGAGGCGACTTTTTCTCATGACGCAGTTTGGAACACAATAGAAACATTTAAATACTCTCTAGAAGATGATAAAAATTTCGGGGACTACTACAGACGTCATGAAGACATTTTCAATATTTATTGCCAAAATTAGACGGAAGCTAAGAAGCTACATTTATTACTCAGGAAATTGGGAACAGAGGAGTACACAAAATTTGTGGACTATATTCTACCGAAAAAGACAAACGATTTGACGTTTGACGAGGCAGTTACATGCCTTACGGAGCTCTTCAGTCCAAAGACTTCACTTTTTCACAAAAGGTGGAAATGTCTCAACCTCGTAAAAAGCGAAATTTAGGACTACTCCACGTTCGCTGCAATTGTGAACAAACAGTGCGATGACTTTAAATTGGCAGAATTGACTCCGGACAATTTTGAGTGTCTGATTTTCGTACAGGGATTAGTCTCAGCCAAGGACAGTGAAATGCGCAAAAGAATCCTCTTGAAGTTTCAAAACGAGCCTGGATTAACGCTACAAAAATTGTCAGCAGACTTCCAAAAATGCTTGAGCATAAAAAAAGACTCTAAGGATATCGAGGAATCGGGAGTAGGACACATACGTAAGTTGAACAAAAGTTTACGAATTTCATCCCCTCCCCCCAGAAAAATTTTCATGATAAAGGAAAAATGACATGGTATAAGGCGATTAATAAGAGAGATCGAAGCAAATATACCCCCTCCATCGGCATGTTACAAATGTAGTGAATTACACTGGAATAAAGACTGTCGATTCAAATACAAGAACACTTTAGCTTGTGGAAAAATGGGACATAAGGCATCTCAATGCAGAAACAAAAACACACTAGTAGGGTAAGAACTACTAGAATGGACTACGAAGACAAACTAAACACAAGAAAATATGTGGAACTCGAGATTTTAAATAAGAAGGTAAAATTACAGTTAGACTTAGGTTCGGATCTAACTATAATTAATCTACAAACATGGAGGAAGCTAAATAGACCGACCATGATGCATACACAGAAAATCGCCAAGTCTGTTACAGGGAAGCGTATCAAATTTGCAGCAGGAGTAATTCTAAATGTAAAATTCCGTGGAAAAAAGAATAAAGTGAAAATATTTGTGATAAAAAACACAGAAAATTTGGTGGGCACAGATTGGATGCAAAGATTTGACGTATGGGATTTACCTATTAGCTCATTTTGTAAGAAAATAGAGTGCGATCCGTTAGAAGCTACAAAATTAAAAGAACTACACAGTCAATTCCCCGAAGTATTCTCGAGCGGTTTGGGACGATGTAATAAGGTTGCAGCTAAAATGGAACTAAAGGAAAATGTTCAGCCAGTATTCAAGAAAAAGCGAAACGTGCCTTTCGCAACCATAGAAAAAACTGACAAGGAGTTAGATAGATTGGTACAAACTGGAATCCTTTCACAAATCGAATTCAGTGAATGGGCGGCACCAGTGGTCTACGTAAAGAACAAATCCGGAGAAACCCGTGTTTGCGCAGATTTCTCGACTCGTTTAAACAAGGCTATCAAGGATTATCACTACCCATTGCCATGCCCGGAGGAAATATTTACCAAGCTTAACGGTGGTAAGGTATTTCTAAGATTGATTTAAGTGAAGCTTATCTTCAGATTCCATTGGAAGAAGAAAGTACAAAAATTTTATGTATTAATACTCACAAAGGACTTTACAAATTTAACAGATTGCCATTTGGGATAAAAGTAGCACCGTCAATCTTCCAACATACTATGGATACCATGCTCATGGGACAGAAGTTTGCTACTGATTACTTAGACGACATTTTAATCAAAAGCGATAATGTAGAACACGCAACACACATTAAAGAAGTCTTTAAAAGAATTCAGGATTTTGGTTTTAAAGTGGAGAAAAAATGCGATTTTTTTCTAAAAGAAATCAAGTATCTAGGCCATATAATCAATGAAAGTGGCAGAAAACAAGATCCAGATAGGGCATCTGCAATAAAACATATGCCTGAACCGGAAAATGTTGCAGATTTGCAAATCTTTCTTGGTCTAGCGAACAATTACGGTGAATTCATTGAAAACATGCACAAATTGAGGGCTCCCCTCAATGCATTATTGAAAAAGGAGAACAAATGGAACTGGACGGAAGATTGTCAGAAAGTTTTTAAGGAGATCATAAAGAAATTAACGTCTGATCTAGCACTGACGCATTTTGATCCCAAACTGGAAATTATCATTGCTACTGACACAAGCTCACACGGAGTTGGAGCTTGTATATTACACAAGATGAAGGATGGCACCAGGAAACCTATAGCTCACGCATCTAGAACGTTGTTAGTCAGCAGAGAGTAATTATTCGAAAATTTAGAAGGAAGCGTTAGGCATAATATTCGCCATAACTCGCTTCCACAGATACATATATGGAAGAGAGTTTACTCTTCAAACTGACCATAAACCTCTTCTCACTATATTCGAATCTAAAAAAGGACTACCAATTTACACAGCCAACAGACTTCTGAGATGGGGAACTATATTATTGAATTATAATTTCAAACTAGAGTTCCTACCGTCAAAGAAAATTGGTCATGCTGATGGATTATCTAGATTGGTACCTGCGAAATGCGAACCTCTGGAAGACTCTGTAATAGCGGCTTTGCGAGCCGAAGACTAATTAGTAAAGTGCTAAACAATACAGTAAGGAAATTACGAGTGACCTTGTTAGAAATCAGAAGGGAAGCTGAAATGGATGAATTCATACGAAGTACAAAGAGAAAAATAGAAGAAAAAGAAAGAAATCTAGTGGAATGTTTTTCAATTTGTGATCACGTATTACTGTATAATGAAAGAGTGGTCATACCCAAATGTTTACAAAAACGAATTCTGAAGGACTTTCATCTAGGACACACAGGGAAAAATCGGATGAAAGCGTTAATGAGAAGTTTCGTGTACTGGCCTAATATGGATAACGACATTACTCAAATGGTAGAAAAATGTAGAGGCTGTGCTGCGGCAGCAAAGGCACCGCCTATTATACAAAAACCATGGCCTAAGGTGGACAGACCTTGGTCTAGAATCCATGCGGACTATGCAGGACCCATAGATGGATATAACTACTTGATAACGGTAGATAGCTTTAGCAAGTGGCCAGAAGTTTTCAGATACAAAAACCCTACGACGGAAAACACTATTAATTGTCTACACGAGTTATTCGCAAGATTCGGCGTGGTAGATTGCCTTGTAACGGATAATGGTACCCAATTCACCTCGAGCAACTTTCAAGAATTCTGTGCGACTTATCAAGTCAAACATATTAAAATAGCACCATACCATCCACGATCTAACGGGCAAGCCGAAAGGTTTGTGGACACGCTTAAGAGTGCCTTGAAGAAAGCAAAAGACGTACCAACAGAAAGAGCCATACAACAGTTCCTCCAAGTCTACAGAATCACCCCGAACGGAAACACACCATCGAGCCTTTCGCCAGCTGAAGTGATGTTTTCCCGCAAAATACGGTCTGTTTTTGATAAACTATTATCCAGCAAAAATAAAAACCGGCATACACCGATAGTGCCTATAAGATCCTTCAAACCAGGCGAAAGGGTCTATTTCAGAACGTTTAAGAATAACATGGCATACTGGGAACCAGGTACGATAATAATCAGACTGGGGAATGTTCTGTACACTATCCAAGGCGAAAAATTCACTCACAGGAGACATATCAATCAGATACAAAAAAGACGGGTAGAGGAGCCAAGCTCGTCACCTTCGGGAAATGAAGACTCAATGGAGGCGATTTTTGAAGCATTTGAAATTCAAAGACCACAAGTAGCCACGGAGATTAGAAAAACAAGCAGGAAAAGAAAATTCACACAACCGCTAATAATAGATCATCAGCGGAAAAAATATTAAACTCCCCCCAAAAAAGAAGCTATGGAGGGGGTGTTATGGGGCTCTCCCCTTTTTTACACAAGATGGACTCGTCTAAAGTATACTTATTCTGACAGAGTGGCGATACGTTGAGTACACAGGCTTTCACAAAGAGATACGTTGAGATAAGGTTGAGATACGTAGAGTCCACAGAGAGAGTGAGAGATAATTACGGCTTCACTTACAGAGACTTGTACATATACTTTCTACTAACCCGTATTCCTGGACTACTAATCTTCATTTCAAGTTTGTATTCTTACGTTCAATACACTTATTTTCCTATTTCAATTACTGTCGTTGTTTATTTATTTGTGCAGGATTCCATCCCCGGAATTCACAAGAACTCCTTCGGATGCAGATAGGTATTTGAGTGATTAATGGAGGCTAAGTTCGTTTTCCACAGAAACATTTTTTGTCTATATTTCTGAGATGAGGTATTATGTACATTATAGCACAGTGAATAAAGGCGTTGGTTAGATCCAATGACAGGACCCAAAACGTGTGAGTTCAATACCTGGTTAAGGCGGTGGAGAACTTGGAGATGGGAATTAACAGGAGATTACTGACAACTGACATTCATTAATAATGGCACGTGGAACTAGAACAGTCTACTCCAGTGAGCGAAATAAAGGGTTCAGTTCGATATTCCAACCACCTGAAGAAGGCCGGAGCGTATAATGGCCGAAACGTTGTAATAAATAGAGCGACAAAGATGAGGACAATAGTCCGAATAATGTAAATAGAAACATTTTTGCTCCTACGTTGTTGTCAGCAATCGATTTTTCATCGCTTGTGAATATTATTTTTTCAAATGAGTCGCTTTTGTCGTATTTGAACAAATAATCGCATTTGGAAATGCAGTCGATTATTTTTTCTGTTAAATCACGTGACATCCAAATATCACGAGATTCCATATGTGATACATGTTGAGTATCTCTGCGATGTCCCGTGTTGTGGATCATTTTGAATTCGAGTTTCGATTCAGTTATCATCGACAACTGCATGCCTGTTGGAAGGAAGTCAGACTTCTAGAAAATAATAATCGTCATAATAATAATAATAATAATAATAATAATAATAGTTGGAGCCCTTGGACTGGTTGGAAAAGATTCCAGTAGGCTGATTGAAGGGATCCGTGGAAGTCCATGCCTCAAAGAGATACAAAAAATTGTTTTGACAAGTACAGCCCACATTTTACGAAGGGCTTTATCTATGTAATTATTATTTTTTTTATTTTATTTTTTTTGCAGTGGAAAGTGTCAGGATGCCATTTCTAACCTTAGGTCCCTGGGCGGGACCCGGAAAGAAATGTGTAAACGGCAGATATCAAAGGAAATAAAAATAATAATAATAATAAAACTCTCCACTGTCGAATCTAGCGAGCTGTATATGAACAGTACATTGTACCATGACAGTATCTCTGTAAACGATACATATCTTTTTGATGTTCGTACTGAGTTTTCTCCCTTTCCGGAAATAAAAAGGCATCAAATGAAAAGGCATCATATTTTCATCCACTAACCTTTTATAAAGTAAAATCATTTAAAATCTTCTATCCAAGCGAATCGTACAAAAATATGTCACCTTTTAGAACCCGACATAATTTCAGTTATGTCTTAAATGAAATCAAGTAATCAAACGCCTTGAAATACGCTAAACAATGTTCCAATTGAATATTTTCGATAGGCCTGAGAGAGAAAGGAGAATGTTAGTAACTGGTGCATGCCGCGTAACATTAGGTAAGTCTTCCATTTAGGGTCCATTAAACGCGCGTTCTCAAATACTTAACGCCGAAAATTTCTCTGCCAGCCAATAAATGGTCACTTTTACAGGATACCAGAACATGGTTCTCCACAACCTCCTTTAATATTTTTGAATTTACATGGCTTGAGAAACTTAATTGAGTAATTTCATTTTGTTTTCTACTTTGCTCTGGATTCAAATTATTCATTCTTTAGACTGGCTGTAACCCAAGGCTAAATTTACCGTCAAGCCTTTTTTCTTATTTAACTAAGTCGAAATGTAGGGAAGAGATAGATGCATATCTTATATTACTACGAAAATAAATGTAACAGACCTGGCTGTAATTTGAACCCTGCTCGCCGACTCAACACCGGTAACCATCACACGACCCGGACATCGTAAATTTATGACCAGCTTTCGGATTTCTCTTCTCAAATTCCGTAATGTTTCAGAAGATCATCAGTTCCCCATTTACTACGGAGTCATAAAACAATGACCAAACAAAACTTATTCTAGACGAAGATATTTTTTTAATGTATCATATAAAGGGGAAACGATTCGCGGCAGGGAAGACATTCAGGTGACATGTTGTGTATGTTCAACCAAAACGAAATTCGTTTTGTTAATAATAGCCATTTTTAATTGCCTTTCGCAGATGGTAAAAAGCACAAAGCCAATTTCTTTATAAAAAATTGAACAGGCAATGATCAAGTGAATAACAAAAGAGACGAAAAGAAGAAGAAGCGAAAGAAAGGAAAAAAGAAAAAGAGAAAAACAAGACAAGAAAAAGAGACAAAAAATAGGCGAAGGCAAAAATATAAGAAAATTAGTGAGAGGAAAAGAAAGAAGAGAAAGAATGGAAGGAGAAAAGAGAAGTAAAAAGGAAAAGAGAGTTGGGAGATGAGAAAGGAAAAAGAAAGGCAAAAGAGGATGCAAAGAGAATTGATGAATATGCGTGTTGAGGGATTTCCTCTTTTCACACAAATGGACTCACCCAAGGTATACATATACCACTACCAGTGAATACACGGACAGTCAAGTCGGACAGTCGGTAATAGAGCAGAGTCGGTCAGTAGAATAACGTAGAGGCAAGAGTCACAGTAACAAGCACGTAGATTCAGTAAGAATTCATACAGCGATACGTCGATACCAAAGTCTATATATATATTTTCCTACTAACCTGCATTCCTGGAACTACTAACCTGTATTACCAGTTTGTATTATTACGTTAATACATTTATTTTCCTATATTCATTCTTGGCGTTTGTTATTTGATACCGGATTTCATCCCGGAATCCACAACAATGCATATGATAGAAAAATATTAAAAAGCAGATGCAGAAGTCTAAATTGAATAAAGTGTTAAGGTTACAATGATTAAAGCGTAAAGGTTGAAATGAAAAGTGTTACTATTGAAAGGAATAAAGTGTAAAGTTTGAAGCTATTGAGGAAGAAAGAAAAGGAAAATATTTAAGATGTATTGAATTATTCCCATATTTTTAATTTTTAATCAATTCACTTCAATAAAGCCACTAAGACTCCAGGCGTCACTGAGGGTGAATATAGGAAAAAGAAAACATTAAGGAGAGAGAACAATTTAATAAAGAGGAATTAAGAAGACAGAATATAACGATTGATATTGCTTTTAAATTTTGCTATATCAAAATTCACAGAGAAGAAAGAAGCTGAACGATAATTCCATAAGTAAGAAGTACGAGAAAAGAAGCTGTTGAAATAGAACTTACGGTAACATCTGGCAATTTCAACAGTAAAATATTAAAACACAGCTATTCGCCTTGTAAAGAACTTACTTTCTTGCGATCTATATACCAAACCGGATAACTCGTCAGAAGAATTAGCATGAAAATATTTATAGAAAAATCACAGGAAAGGTGGTAGGAAAGAGACTGAAGCCGATATGTCAGGTCAAGACCCTTACTATAGCAGATTCCTATTGTGGGAAGAACGGGAATTAGGGGGAAAAAACTGTCGCACACGGCGATGCTACACCCGATCGAACGCCTTCTTGAGAACCCGAAGCGAACGCACGACTCTTCCAAACGAACAATTTGCGACAGGGAACGAGCAAACGGCACCCACTACAACGCAAGACTATTCCAAACGAACACTTTACGACAGCGAACGAGCAAACGGCACCCACTACAACGCAAGACTATTCCAAACGAACACTTTACGACAGCGAACGAGCAAACGGCACCCACTACAACGCAAGACTATTCCAAACGAACACTTTACGACAGCGAACGAGCAAACAGCACCCACGACTGCTGCCGACAAACGGACGACCGACCGCAACGGCTTTTGTCGCCCAAAAAACTGCAAACGACTCGCGCCTCTTCTTCTTGTAGTCCTCGGTCGAGTCCATTATTGTACTCCAAGGTGTGCCCGACGAAAATGGCAATGTGGGGCAGGCCGTTTCTGCCTGGTGCTCCGTTTCAGTGGTATGGTCTCAGGCGCTTTATTGTACGATGGGATCTCTCAACTCTTCCATTCCCCGATGGTACGTGAGCACAGCGAAATCGTACTTGTACATTCCACATCTTTGCAAAAGCAGCAAACCTCTCTCCACAAAATGCTGCGCCATTATCCGTAAGCATCTCAATCGGCGGCCCTCTTTCACAAAACACTACTTCCAAGTCCTTGATGATGCTAACAGAGTCTTGGCGGTGCAAGGGCTTCCAAATTACAAAACGACTGGGGCCGCAGTCTATCAGCGTCAGGTATAGTTGATGTCCGAAATGGGTTACATCCATCGCAACCCTGTCCCAATTTTTCGCGACTTCAAGCCTGCCCGTTTTCCAACGCACTGGGGCCGGGTCGATTGACTGGTATTCCCTGCATCCCCTAACCACCGCTCGCACCTCGGCTTTTGATACTCTTGGGTCGATCAACTTCACAAAATAGAGTGTTCTCTTTACACCAGGGTGTCCGCTGGATTGATGAATGGCTCGTACTTGAGCAACATCAGCTCTTCAGCCACAGCGCACATAAGTTCTCTGGGTTCCGTCATTTTGCACATTTCATGTAACCATCGTTGCGGTACTCTAGTAAGTTGGTCGGCTCGATTGTTGTAAGACTTGACAAGCTCTACATCAATGTCCAGCTCGTATTCCAAGGCCAACTCTTGGAGTGTGGCTAGCCGACGTCTGATTAACATCTCAGAAGCTGCCTTGGTGCGCACTCTCGTCCGTCCGGACAGAGTGTCAGCTACTCAGCGATGCACATATGTCTTCCATTGTAATGCAAGATTGACACCTCGTAACACATCATCGAGCTCAGCCAAGTTGATGTGCTTGTCTTCGTGCACCGGTCGGAACCAGCTTGCCTCTTCTGCCACGGCGCCATTGCTCTCCACAACCACACGGTTATATTTCGCTCACTGATACACCAGTCACCTTTCACTTGATCGTCCTGGGCTAGTCTCTTAAAAATGTCGTCGATCATCTGGGCTAGAAAAGGGTCCTGCATTTCATCGTCCCATCCATTGGTAACAGTGTTTGCCCTCCGCTTCACAAATGCCGTGGCGGCACGTAACCAGCCACATACCGGAAAATGGCCGGTCAACTTCCTGCACAGCGAGAAGACAATTCGACGGTTAAGTTTATCGGGGACTACCGGAAGTTCACATCCACGACGCCATCGCAGTTTTCCTTGCTCCTCCCAGACATCCAATCCCAACACGCGTGTGCCAATTCTTAGCCGTTCCGGGGTCTTATTTGACAAATCAAATTGCTCCAAATGTTCCTTGACGCGGACCACAGAACACACACTCATTTACACAAACGTCGTCAATATAAGAGGAGGAGGCTTCGCTGACGATTTCGTCCTGGCTCAAGACGGTATTAATAATGGCCCGCATGATTAAAGGGGCAACATTGAGCCCAAATCCTAAACGGGTGAGACAATACCTTTCTCCCTTCATCTCAACTGTTTGGAATGGCCAAAGGGACTTGTCGATGTGTACCTGCAGATAGGCCCGGCGTAGGTCCAGCACTGTAGCATTTGGTCCTTGCTGTACTCATTGAGTTCCCGATAGTCCATAACTTGCCGAACCTTCTGTTTGTTTTCCTGCAGAACGGCCATGAGGGGGATTAAACCCTTTGTGGGTCCGAGCTCCTCCTCCAGGTAAGGAAGCAGACAGTGGTTATCTATCCACATCTGGAGTTTCCGATCATATTCCTCCCAAATTTGTGCAGGAGCAGGATATTCTGCCAGTTTATTTCTTAACGTACCCGGAGGTTGGTTGCCAGCCCATTTCCAAGATGCGGTCCACCTCCGAGTGGTCTCATCGTATTCTACTATAAAGTGGAGCTCGGTAATGGTAATGGCAGCAACGATTGGTTCGACACACTGTCATTAGTGTCATTAATCAAAGAATCAGTGAAGTAACAGGTACATCGCATGAACTAGATATTTCGAAGAATTAGATATTTCAAAGATCTTTGACAACGTATGCCATAAAGGATCGCTGTCCAAGATCTCTAGCTATGGAATCAATGGAAGAGTCGTTTCAATTATAACGTCCTTCCTAACAAGTAAGACCCTGAAGATAGCCGTTAACAGCTAATCCTCAACGCAGGACGTGAATATTTATGGGTAGACCTCCAAATCTCTAGACGATCAGAGAGTGGCAGCTGATCTATCCTCTGGATAACTCTAATATCCAACTGGGGAATAACTGGCTGGTTACAGTCAATACGTCGAAAAGAAAACTGGTTACTTTACATCATCGCCGATCGGACCATGGACTTTCACCAATCACGAACGATAACCTACACCCAGTAGCAAGGCCTCTGGTCGGGAGATTGAAGATGTTGAGGAGCGTGGAACCACCTCTTAACTGCCTGACCGCGGTGGTAGCACCTGTTAGGGTCGCAGCTCTGGGAAAATACTACCCACCAAAAAGAAAGAAAACACTGTGAAAATATAAAATAAAATTTTACAGTAAAATTACCAGCAATACACTTTTGTATAAAATATTACTAACAATACATATCTATAGTTAAATTACCAGCAATACATTTTTAAAGCAAAATGACCAGCAATACATTTTATATCTGTCTATATCTCTGAGATGAGGTATTATTATTACTTGCATTATTTACATTATCCGGACTGTTATCGTTATCTTCATTGCCATATTCACAACGTTTCGGCTGTTGTACGCTCCGGTCTTTTTCAGGCGACTGGAATTTGGAACTGACCCCTTTATTTCATCCATCGGTGTAGATTGTTCTAGTTCCGAGTGTCATGCCTTTTCCCGATGTCTCAGTTATTTCCCTTTAACTCAACTCTCCAAGTTTTGGTTCACCACATCTGTCGCCTGGTATTGAACTCACAACTCTTTGAGTCTAGTCATTGGATCTAACTAACGTCTTTATCCACTGGGCCATGTCTAGAAAACCTGACAGTCCGAATAATGTAAATAATGCAAGTAATACATTTTGACTTACCACCGATATATTTCATCTTTTATTTAGATTTCGGCATTAAATAAGAGAGTTTAATAGTTAAACAAAATGGACGAAGCAACAATCACCAATGACGATGATTGGATGTTCATTCAAGATGGCTACGTGCCTTGAGCGCCGATTGGAACTCAAGCCACATTTCAAGCGAAGCTCATACATACGATCCCTCGCTACAAATACAAGAAAAAAAAATACACGCTGTAACTCAGCAGTAAGTACATAACTCCTCGTGCTATCCACTAGCTTTACAAGATCCGGATCTGGCAGCTCTAAAATGGAGTATTGCTGCCATATATGGGCAGAAGCTTCCTTGTCTTCACTTTCTAACTTTGATGGCGTCTATAAGAGTCTCCACGTCCTTGTCGATGGCAACCTCTTTCTCACAGACGAAATGTCGCAAGCCATTCACTGCGTTATTGATATTTCCATGAAAAGTGCTCGGACGAACTCCAGTCAATCGTTACCTATTCTCAATATCCTCACAATTTGCACTTATTTACCGCTTCTCCGTCCATCCAAGAATCGCATTTAGAAAACATCTACCATGAGTGGCTCTTGGGCCTTATATCGCGGGAACAGAAACCGAAGTTATGTTTGCAGGGTAGTTGTTATTCTGAAGTTCACATTCAATGCCGATCATTATTTTGTTGCATCATTTTTTGAGTGTCTGGGTGGCAACTTATGATTTTTGGACGGGTGTTATAGGCATTAAACGATCCATTTCTTTAGGCTATAAGAATGGTAGGAATTGAAGTTAGACCCATTCTCTGTGATATATTATTATAGCCAAGAGTTCTATCTCTTTGAATCAAAGATCGTATTGAATTCACATGGTCAACAAATGTTTGTAGAAATTCCTGGTATGACCAATGTATGATGTCATCATCGTATCTCATCCATCATCTCAGGCTTTTGGTGCTGCCGTAAGTAAAGCTAATTCCTCGAAGAATTCCATGTATATCACTGGTGACAACGGTGAACCCATGGCCAAGCTTTCTTCCTGTTGATATACGCCAGATTCTTTTATTGATCACAGTATAACATTGGGTGATGCAGAGAGCATGGGGGGTGTATGTTTAGAACACTATCGGCTTGCAGTGTACTCTTGATATTCAGTCATGCCGCACTTGTTACAAGGGCTTGATAGTTAAATATCTGTCTCCGCATTATGTGATTTTGTAAAAGTCATCTCTTACTTATCTTGGCTTTGAGTTGGGAGATATAACATTGTTGTCGAAAGCCTTTAATATTAAACTGAGAATCGATACATTGTAGAAGAGTCTCATCGATCACTACAATTTTAATCTATTCGAGTCTAGGGTCCACCGTTATATATCCTACATATCCTCATAATCTGCAGTTATTTCTACCTCATACATCCATAAAACAACATCTTCCAGTAAGCCTCTACAATGAGTGGCTCTTGGGCCTTGAATTAGATGAACATTTAATAAAGACAAGTTTCTCGTTTCAGATATGTATGTGCCAAATGTTTGAAAAGGAGAAAAGGACAGTGCCGTTCGCTTCCCAAGAGTTTCTCTGTTCTTTGTTTTTATTTCGATCTCAAATTGATCTACTCTATTTCGGTACTGAGTACTTCATTTATATTTCAAAAAACATATACAGACACTTGAAATTGTTGTTAAATATATATATATATATATATATATATATATATATATATATATATATATATATATATATATATATATATATATATATATATATCCGTGGTATATATCGTTATATATGTTATGTATATTCGTTCAGTTTTAATAGCACCAGAATCTTTTGGAAATATAGTGAGATCAAGTGACAAGATGACTGGTTTTTTTTTTAAAGTTTAATCCAATTATAGATATATCACTTGTATTGGATTCTTCTTCTTTTTTTTTTCTCCTTCTTCTTCTTCTTCTTCTTCTTCATCATCATCTTGTTCAT
>OZ038513.1:78984915-78989915 GCA_964036315.1 Acanthosepion esculentum
CGAATCTCGTAAGTTGGCGCTATTACATCACATAGACAACTTCGCAAACAGCAGATATCAAATTAATTGGTGACTTTCAACAGCGGACACAACTAAAATGGATAGCACGTGTATCGTGAAGAGAAAATAATGACATGATCAAGATGTTCATGTCCCAGATTAATTCAAACTAAATGTTAAGAAGCAAGCCACTTCCCATCTATACTGGAAAGAGCGATAACTGTTAGTGAAAATGGAGAAATTATAGAATATCGAGACGTTTCGATCCGAAACTTCTTCAGAAAGAATAATAGAATTATTAATGAATCTTGTCTTATTTATGAGAATGGAAATAAAAGACAGTTTGCATCGTTTTCAACTGGAGTCGCCAGGCAAGAAAACTCATCAATGAGTTAAATGCTTTCTTCTGACGAGAATAACTTAATGAATAATCATCATCCGCAGCAGCAGCAGCAGAATTCAAAGAAATAATCATGAAAAATATTTAAAAAAAAAACAACTATATTATAATATTGTTGATATAATGTGTGCAAAAATTCCCAGCGGCGCTTTTTTCTTTTTATATCGGAGTTGATTAAACAATAGAAAGCATTTTTTTAAATTATAAAAACAATGAAAGTTTTTTTGAAAGCACCATTTTTCTTTATCTGTCCTGTATTCATCTCCTCTCTTTCTATATATATAGAGAGAGGACAAAGGATGAGAGAGAGAACGGAAGATATATATATATATATATATATATATATATATATATATATATATATATATATATATATATATATATATATATATATATATATATATATATATATATATATATATATATATATATATATATATATATATATATATATATATATATATATATATATATATATGTATGTATGTGTGTGAGAGAATGATAAAAAATCTATCATTATTGGGAATATTGATTTTCCAAGCGTTGATGTGGCACAAAGCCGAAAGCACGGGGCACCCAATGAGGATCGAACTCATTACTCAGTCGTAATTGTTCTAAGAGACAAGATTGCTACCATTACACCACGTCGAGGTGTCCAAACATTATTGTGAATAAGACTGTGATAAAAGAAAAATTCAATTAGAGAACATAGAGATCATGTCATTCATTATCCCGCGGAATGTTATATCATTAGGACCAAAATTCCTTTAAAACTCGGTGGTATCAACACATATCTTTCAACAGCAATGCGTATATATATATATATATATATATATAAAAGTGGACATGGAAGTCAGCACTTAGAGGCGACAGTCTGTTTCATGCTAGTGCAATCGTCCATGTCCACTTTTATATTTACACACGCTCTATCTCTGATATTGAGCACTTTACCCCATAAATATAGCACACTTTAAGACTATATTTCTGCATATATATATATATATATATATATATATATATATATATATATATATATATAAGTCAAAACTTAGAGGTGACAGTCTGTTTCCTGCTAGTGCAACAGAGTTGGCTGACGATTGCACTAGCATGAAACAGACTGTCGCCTCTAAGTGTTGACTTCTATGTTCACTTTTATATTTACACACAATCTATCTCTGATATTGAGCACTTTATCCCATAAATATAGCACACTTTGAGACTATATTTCTTCATATATATATATATATATATATATATATACATATATTAGGTCATCCCATAAGTTCTGTCCGAATTTTATCTTTTTGTTGAAATGAACGAAATGTAAAGATTATTTTATAATGTCTAATGGAGCTAAACATTATATTTATGTTTAGATGCATTTAAACTGATCAAATTTTATTTCAGAGAACAATAAAGGCACATAATAATTTATGAGTTCAAGAAAGGAAACTCAGCAGCCGAAGCGGCTAGAAACATTCACTCAGTTTATGGAGAGGAATGTGTGAATGAAAGAACTTGCAGAAGATGGTTTGCAAAATTCAGAGGTGGAGATTTCACCCTTGAAGATGAAGATCGAACCGGACGTCCAGTTGAATGAAAAGCTTCTTGAAGCAGCCCTTGAAGAAAATCCTGCTTTATCAGTTGATGAATTGGCAGTGGTTCACAGTTCAAACCATACAACTGTTCATCGTCATCTTCAACAAATTGGAAAAGTTCCTAAACTTGGAAAATGGGTGCCTCATGAATTGTCTGAAAACAACCTCAAATCCCGAGTTGACATCTGCTCTTCTCTCCATTCTCGCCAACTTGTTTCACCTTTTTTGGATAGACTTCTGACTGGCGACGAAAAATGGATCTTTTATCGAAATGTTAAGCGTCGTACACAGTGTCTTGGTAAAGGGGAAGGACCCCAGCCACACCCGAGAAGGGAACTTCATGGGCAAAAGCTTCTTCTTTCAATCTGGTAGGATTGCCAAGGTATAATCCACTTTGAATTCTTACCACCTAATGCAACAATTAATGCTCAAATATACTGTCACAATTAGAGCGTTTGAACCAAGCTTTGAGGAAAAAAAGACCTGCTCTAGTGAATCGAAAACGGGTGATGTTTCATCAGGACAATGCGCGACCACACACAGCATGAATCACGTCACGAAAGATCGAAAAAGTTGGTTGGGAGAAAATTCCTCATCCATCTTATTCTCCCGACCTTGCTCCTTCAGACTACCATTTGTTTCGTAGCTTACAGAATCATTTGGAAGAAATAGCTTTTGTAACACAGGAAGAGGTTAAAACTGACATTTGTGAGTTCTTCGAATCAAAGCCAAAAGAATTTTACAGTAATGGAATTAGTAAACTTGTTAATAGATGGAGGGAAGTCATAGATAATCAGGGAAAATATATTGTTGACTGAATCTGTAATTAAATGTAACATTTGGTCACTTGTTTCAAAATTCAAAATTCGGACAGAACTTATGGGATGACTTGATATATATATATATATATATATATATATATATATATATATATATATATATATATATATGAAAGACATAAGTGGCAACAGAAGAATTATCGTCGAACTTTTACAAGGTAAGCTTAAACATTAATTCAATAATTAAATGCAGCGATCAATTTTGAGTTCTTTAGTTTATTGATGCCTATCGCATCTACTCCTCCCTAACTATTGTGATCATGGCCAAACCAAGAGTCCCTCACAGGAACTAGTTTATAATAAAACGTGCACAGCAATTTTGTATACAAAAGGAAAATAAGAGTAACTCCCCTTGAAGCATGAAAGCCAGGATATTGTTTTATTTTTGTTTGTTTGGGGTTTTATGGCATATCAACCACTATGGGTTATTTAATGCCAGATCCAGTATTTACTAGATATATCAAAAACCTATAGCTGGCAACATCATTGTTTCAAAAGCGTATAGTTACAACATCATTGTTTCAAAAGCGTATAGTTAGCAACATTATTGTTTCAAAAACGTACAGCTGGCAACATCATTGTTTCAAAAACGTATAGCTGGCAACATCATTGTTTCAAAAACGTATAGCTGGCAACATCATTGTTTCAAAAAAATGTATCCCTGGCAACATCATTGTTTCAAAAATGTATAGCTGCTAACTGTTTCAAAAACGTATAGCTGGCAACATCATTGTTTCCCATCACATTTTAGGGGTAAGGTTTTAGTATATTTAGTGTAGGGTTTGGGAGGGAAAGTTAATTGTAAGTTGTAGTTGTTTTGGGATGGGTTAGATGTGATGGGGCATGACATGACCAGCCGATTGAACGGATCGACGGCCTTTTGGTTGGACGTAGTTTATCGTCATACCCAGGACGCGGATGTAGTTTATCGTCATACCCAGGACGAAAGCCAGGATAATGGCTAGTATAATATATTAATATATATTTTTAACCTCGATCATGGAGCGTGTTTCATGCGCATTGACAAAAAATATCATAACCATCAATTACATTAATTTTTTGTCTTAACAATTCACACCTGAAGATGATCTTGGATGAGACTGAAAGTGTTTGTGAAAATAAAAGAAATAAGCAAAACAACGGTGTCTTTCTTAATCACTTTTGTAACAGCACTACGAAGTTGATCAGTGAAGTTGAGAGGATTAAAATAAAAATAAATATACATAATATGTCTAGATTATTCAACGAAACATACTTGAATATAAATATACATATATATTTGTGTGTGTGTCTTTTATTATAGAAATATATATATATATATATATATACACACACACACACACAGAAATATACTATTATTATTATTATTACATAATTAAAGTGTTTAAACTTTTATTGTATATGTGTTTGTGCGATTTTATTTTCCAGCATGGCTGATGCTAACCTCCAGGATAAAGACTCATTGTTCCTTCTCGGACAAACATTTTCCGCTTACAGTAAGTGGAAAGATTATATTGAATCAATTGCTAGGTCTGCTGGTTTGCACTATTGTGCTAGACGATTTTTTCTCATTATAAGTTAGATTACAATATCACCATGAGGAGTGTTATTACATGAAACTCTGAGTGGAGAATTTTGATATATATATATACATATATATATATATATATATATATATATATATATATATATATATATATATATATATATATATATATATAAGGTTGGGTGAGAATTACATTGGCTGACCAAGATATAATTGTAAGTAGATGCACCATTTGGTAGAATGAAAGACATACACTTGAACCTGAATACTATTTTATTCTGGTGTACTTGATTATCTTTTAATCTAGCAACTGGTGTGCTTACGTATAGTACATCAATGTCGGACTATGAACTTTTCAGCCGACCATCGCATACATATATATATATATATATATATATATATATATATATATATATATATATATATATATATATATATATATATATAAGTTGTTGGAGGTACAAAAACGTAATATTGCAAGGAAAAGATATAATTTGTTTCTTATATGCAGTATGAAATATGAAATTAAAAAATAAGAAATGAAAACACTCACAAGACAGACCAACCGGTTTCGTTCCCAAGCTCATCAGGGTCGACTGGGAACAGATTAATAATTC
>OZ038513.1:78992415-79009915 GCA_964036315.1 Acanthosepion esculentum
ATCTACCTGTGACATAACCTGCAGTTATCCAGACGATGTCACTAAAGATGACTCCAACTACACTAATTTAGAATTCCTTGGAAACAACAGAGCTGAAATCACCAATGCAAAAAAACCACGTCATCCAAGTACTCAGGAGAGTAACTCTCACACGATTGTCAGACAGATACTAGCTCCCCCAAATTCATATGACGTAACAGTAAAAGTAACATTCAAAAAAGGTAGAATTACAGAAACACCCTCAATAGATTTAGACTTTGTCACAAAGATTAGGGAACTGGAACAAGATGAAGCCTATAACTACCTAGGAATTAGCGAAGGAGATGATATACAACATCACCTAATGAAGGAGAAGGTAAGAAAGGAGTCTACAGGCGTGTGCGTCTGGTACTAAATACCGAGATGAATTAAAAAAACAGAATATTAGCCATAAACACCTTGGCTGTCCCTGTGGTGCATCTCAGCATTAACAACCTTAATTGACCGTATCTGACATTAAACGAATGGACACCAAAACCAGAAAACTTCTCACTTGCTACTGCGTGCATCGTCCCAAAGCTGACGTTGACCGTCGGTATGTGCCCAGATCCGAAGGAGGCAGAGGATTAGTTCAACTAGAACTACCCTACAAACTACAGCAATTAACCTTCAATGATACCTGTAAATGACAGAAGACTGGATGATGATCTGTGTGAAAGAACATGAAAGTAGTAAGCGTCTTTTTCCGTAATAAAAGAAGCCAAGTTCAAAATGGAGTTTCAAATGGGTGTAGAAATACAAGCAAAGCACAATACACAGACTGAAGCTGAAAAATAGTTAAAAAGAGAGAGCAAAGACAAATCCACACGACCAGATACAGAATCGATGGCAATTTAACCCGCTTCATAGCCAATACTCTGCCCGTACCAAACAAGCTGATGTAGACAAACCCCGTACCCATCAGTGGCTATGTACTGCCAGGTTAAAAGCTGAAATTGAAGGTTTTATCCTTGCTGCACAGGACCAATGCTTGTTAACTAGAAATTATCAAGCATACATACTAAAATATTGTGTTAGCGCAAAATGCTGATATCCAGAAACTATCGATCATCTTGTATAAGGTTGCATGGTATTGGCACCCACTGAATATAAAACCCGGCATGACAGATTGGGCCAATATCTGCACTGAAAAATCTGCAACTTCTACGGGAAGGAAACTGAAAGAAATTGGGATGAACACTACCCGGACCCGGTTACGGAGATAGGATCTGTTACAATTTTATGGGACTAAACAATACACACTGACAGAACAATCAAAGCTAACCGCCCTGACATCGTTATTAGAGACCGCAATCAAAGAAAGTGCCTCCTTATTGATATGGCAGTCCATGCAGACAGCAATGTATCTTTGAAGATATTCAAAAACCTATCAAAATACGAGGACATTGAAATCGAAATCTAAAATCTGGGAGCATCAACAATACCTGTTGTAGTTGGAACCCTCGGATTGATTAGAAAAGATTCCAGTAGACTAATTGAAGGGATTCCTGGAAGCCCATGCCTTAAAGAAATACAAAAAATGTTTCTCACAAGTACAGCCCACACCTTACGAAGAGCTTTGTCTATGTAGAATATGTTTTTTAATTGGTCAGTGGGAGATATCATGATGCCATTTCTAACCTTAGGTCTCTTGGTGGGACCCGGAAAGAAATGTCTACACACCAGAAATCAAAGAAAAGAAAATAAATAATAATAATAATAACTTTACTAATACTACTACTACTACTAATAATAATAATAATCATAATAATAATAATTATAACTTTACTACTACTACTACTACTAATAATAATAATAATATTAATGATAACTTTAGGACTTAAAAATGAAAGCACACGGCGATGAAGATCACAAGAACAGAATATGCCTTCTTATGAAATATGCTTGCAGATTTTAATGTACCTTTGAAGATATTCCAAAAACTATCAAAATACAACGATCTTGAAATAGAAATCTCCAATGTGTTACATGAGGACATCAATGTTTCCAGTTGTAGTTGGAGCCCTCGGATTGATTGGAAATGTTTACAACAGACTCATTAAAGGGATTCCTGGTAGCCCTTGCGTTGAAGAAATACAAAACACTGTGCTAGCAAGTACAGCTTACACATTACGAAGGGCTTTATCTATGTAAAATATATGTGATCATAGGGATTTTTTTCTTTAAAAATTTGCTTAGTGCAAAATATTATGGTGCCATTTCTGACCTTAGAAAATATAGTAATAATAATAATGATCATACACGATATTGGCACCCACTGAATATAAAACCCGGCATGACAGAGTGAGCCAATATCTGCACTGGAAAATTTGCAACTTCTACGGGAAGGAAACTGAAAGAAACTCGTACGAACACCACCCTGATCCGGTTACGGAGATAGGACCTGTTACAATTCTATGGGACTACACAATACACACTGACAGAACAATCAAAGCCACCCGCCCAGACATTGTTATTAGAGACCACAAACAAAATAAGTGCCTCCTTATTGATATGGCAGTCCCTGAAGACTGCAATGTATCTTTGAAGATATTCGAAAAGCTGCCAAACTACCAGGACCTTGAAATAGAAATGTCAAAAATGTAGCACATGGGAACATCAACAATCCCTGTTGTAGTTGGAGCCTTAGAATTGTTTGGAAAAGATTCCAGTAGACTAATTGAAGGAATCCCTGCAAGTCCATGCCTCAAATAGATACAAAATTTATTCTGACAAGTACAGCTTACACTTTACGAAGGGCTTTATCTATGTAATAATTTTTTTTCTTTTTGCAGTGGAAATTGTCATGATACCATTTCTAACCTTAGGTCCCTGGGCAGGACCCGGAAAGAAACGTGTAAACGGTAGATATAAAATGAAATAATAATAATAATAATAATAATAATAATAATAATAATAATAATAATAATAATTTAGTGATAATAAACTATATAAAAGAAATATTGAAGGAATTATGCTTGTACTCCAAAATGTCTGCATTCTGGAATCAACAATATTAAACGAAGAGAAGCAGAGAGAAAACTAGCAACTAAGCAAACTCTTATAACACTTATGCATGCATTGATCGTGTGAGAAAAATACAGTTAAGTCTTTCTTTTATCAAAACCTCTCAATATGTCGCACACGTTTGGCTGTGGTACGTGTACCTATTATACACTTACCAGACGACGAGTCATAATAGGTGTATATTGTCTTCTTATATTTGTACTTCAGGATCAATTCGCTGGCGTTTTGGTCTTTCACTTAACAAATCTGTTAAATCATTTCACACTATGCAAGGCAATAACATCTCAAATACATAAGTGTTTATTGAATGTGAAGGAATATGTGAAAACGAAAACATTATTAAGGAGAGAGAACAATGAAGAAATAGGAATTAAAACGACAGATGATGTCGATTGACACTGCATTTAAATTTTTGAAGATCAATTTTAACTAGAAAACAAGAAGCTGGAAGAGGGTTCCACAAGCGAGAGGTGCGAAAAAAGGAAGTGTTAGTACAGAAGTTACCGTTACATCTCGCCATTTGAACTGATGAGAACAATGATGAGAACTCTCCGCTAATCTCGTACTGCCCTTAAATTCATAGGGATTAGGTACAATTGAGGAAAATTCATCAGAACAATTACCATGAAAGTATTTATAGAAAAGGCAGAGGGAAGCTACGTTAGAACGTTTGTAAAGGGACTGAATCTTGACGGGAATTCCACAAGTGAGAAGTGCAAACTAACATAGAAATTACGACTTCATCTAGCGATTTCCCTTCTAAAATGAGACCTAATTGCCAATCTAGTACATTTCAAGAGAAGATTCTACACTGCAGAAATTGGTACAAATATTAAGAATATTGAAGAAAGAAAGGTTCAGTAGTGTAGATGATTTTTCGTTTATTGATTAACTTGTATTTCTTCGAATTGTTATAGTCTGGAAAAGATTATTTTAATTTTTAAAGAAAAAGTGGCAATATAATTAGCACTGTCGTCTATGACAATACAAACCGGCCGCACTAAAGCATAATGTGGTCCCAGGGTGGCTTGCCGGAAGTATATACAGGGACATCTATCTATACCCCGATATTATGCAACTGTTGACCACAGCAACCTCTCAAAGTACTGCCAAAGTTTCGAGCTACGTATTACCAGTCAGGGTGAGATAACCAGAAAACTGCCAACCCGGTACACACATAATGAAAAGTCGCATCCCCTGATCAAATACATCACGAAAATGTTAAATTCAAATCATTCAATTCATCGAAGAATGGAACTGGTTAATGACATCCTGAACAGTAAACAGGGATTACACCTGTCCTCTGTTCAATAAAGGAGTAAGGCCCAGGCGAAAAGCGAACGTAACCATTTACCATTTCTGTATCTATTTATGCTAATATATATTAGCAATAATAACAAAAAACCATATCGTAAATGAATAATCAATATTATGAATGAGATCGTGAAAAAGGCAATTGCAATTAGAAATAGTTCAGATCATGCCATTGTTGGAATTTTTCAGGATCCCACGAAAGGTGCTGCAGTTTTGATGAGACTTGCTGTCACGTATTCTCTAACGAGAGGCGTCAGTCATCTGCGGTTAATATTAACGTCTACACACATATAATTATTATTAGTATAAACTATAGTAATGTTACACAGATGCATATTTCTACTTTTAAATATATGTATGCATATATGCATGCATGTATAGAGGTATGTATGTATATAAGTATATACGTAGTATGTATATATGTATGCATGTATGTATGTATATAGGTATGTATATATATATATGCATGCATGTATATAGGTATGTATGTATATATGTGTATACGTATGTATATATATATGTATGCATGTATGTATATAGGTATGTATGTATATATGTATATAGGTATGTATATATGTATGCATGTATGTATATATGCATGTATGTATATATGCTATGCATGTAAGTATATATGCATGTATGTATGTATATATATATATGTATGCATATATGTATGCATATATATATATATATATATATATATATATATATATATATATATATATATATATATATATATAAACAACCAAAAAGAATGGCAAGAGAAACGAATCATTTGTACGTCTATGAACACACATACATGAAGGTTTTTTTCTTCGTCTCTTAGCACTCGATACGCGAAACTGTAAAAGAAAGACGTTCTCTCTCAATTGTGCCTTGTTCAGCACAAACCAGAGTCGTGCGCGCCATTTTTTTCTTTATCTGCACATGCGCACTTAGTACCTCATATCTCTGACTGACTGGCAGCGGCTACAGTTACTTTTTTTTATTAATCTTCTGTCTTTTCTTTTTAATGGTTCTCTTTTTGTATTCATCTGCACGTAACAATATTGCTTATATAACATACCTTATGTTCTTTTTCATTTCACTTGTCTCCGCTTTCATCACCCAGTCCCGGAAAATTTATCTTTTTTGCCGCCACCATTATTACCTCGCCAACCCCTTCTCCTCCACATCCTCCTCCTCCTCCTTCTTCTTCTTTTTCTTCTCCTTCTTCCATTTATTGTGATAAAATATATAAGATATCATTGAGCAGGTGACAAAGTATATATTATGAGGTTGAAACTTTGATTTTGAAAATTCAGGGAATTAGCGGAATCGTTTTTCTCTATAACAATTTTTAAAAAAGCTATACCATTCTCCTAATGTTCGTATCGCAAGTCGTAAATAGTTAGTTTCGTTTATATTTTCTCGCTTTCCTCTCCGTTTGGACAGAACAAACGCGAATTAAGTTGACTGCAGAGCTACGTGAGTAGCTCATGTTGTAAAAACCATACATGTATCTTTTATCAACAACAAGAAGACAAAGACGAAGAAGACAAAAGCAATGAACCAAATGCGAAAATGATGGCAAGATAAACATCTCTATGTCTAAAATTCTGCCCATCCTAAGGAAACTGATGTAGACAAACCTCGTACCCATCAGTTGTAGCGTAACGCAGGATTAATAGCTGAAACCGAAGGTTTGATTTTAGCTGCACAGCACCGATGCTTGCTAACTAGAAATGTTTCAAACAAACATACGAAATGCGGATTATGTAAGGAACAGCCGGATTAACGGACCTTCTTGTAACCGGTTTTACGCTATTAGCATCCAACGAATATAAAACTTTGTGTGGGCCATATCGGCACTTGAAAATCTGCGGCTTTTATGGGAAGGAAACTGCAAAAAATTGACGTGAACACTAGCCAAACCAGGTTTGAGACAGAGGACCTATAACAAACTTGTCGGACTTTACAGTACATACAGACAGAAGAATCAAAGACCAGACATATTGATGACAGACACCAAAAAGTGCTTTCTCGTTGACATGTCATTTCTTGCAATCGATAAGGTATAGGGTAACCCCCAAAAACGGGAATTTATGAAGTTCGCATTGCCAGACATGAGCAAGTGGCAACACTGCGAGACAGTGACCTTGAGCAAGTAAACATTTCGCCATTTTAGTAACGAGAATGAAATTCACAGTATCCCAGCTGAGATGTTGCAGCAGTCAATGTGGAATCTCAACAGCAGATTTCAAGAATGCATTCGTACAGGAGGACGCCATCTACAGGGCGTAATTTTAAAAAAATGAAAATTCCATCATTGTTTCTTAAATGGCATGTTTTAAGGTTTCAATTACTATGAATTAATTATTTTTCTTCCATCACTCTTGATTTTATTGGATTGTTAAAAGGTTCCCGTTTTTTTGGGTCACCCTGTATTTTGAAAGCTTTTAAAAGATTATCAAAATACATGGATCTTTGAGTGGAAATTTTACAATTGTGGCACATGAAGACATCATTAATTCCAGTTGTGGTTGGGTCCAAGTCTGATTGGTAAATGATACAATAGATTCATTGAAGGGACCCTTAGCAGCCCATGCCTTTAAGAAATAGAAAATTGTTCTCAACATCATAGCTTATATGATACAAAGAGTTTTACCTATGTAAAATATTCATGCTTTTTTTTTTAGTTTTTTTTTTTTTTAATCTAATATGCAGGGAAAATATCATCATAGCATTTTAACCTTCGCTCTCTGGTTGGGACCCGGGAGAAAATGACTATGCACCATAATTCAAAGGAAATGATAATAATTATAATAATATTAAAAATTCGATTAATTCTTCACATTAATATAATCGAAAAGGCCTTGCCAGTCTCTTTTCTCACACAGCAAAATGGAAAATAATTATTCCTCGGTCTGCTTTTTGGGCAAGTATTTCCATTTGTCATTTTTGGTCAAGGTCTAACCTAATTAAATTCCACGATTGGTGCATTTAGAATTTCTTTCTTAAAATCCAAATAATTTGAAATTGTATCGGTCCTAATCTCGTATTTCGGCCTCAGTCAGATTTCCATCCTCTGTAGCATAACTTACCTGTGCATGGTATTGTGATTCACGAATATAAACACTAGATTAGCAGCCAAGTCTGATCACTTTACTGTTTAATGGATAGATGTAGGTTCCATGCTAACAATGTTTCTCTCGCATTTCACTTTTTGGAAATAGCTTCCAGCTTCTTGCTTCCCAGTTAACTTTGATCTTCAAAAATTTTAATGAAATGTCAATTGTTATCTTCTGCCTCCCCAAGTTTCGTCATTTTATTCTTCTCACTTCTTAATAGTGTTCTATTTTGGTTATATTCTTTCATACTCATTAACCCCCCCTGCATCTTAGTGGCTTTATTGCCTTACTTGGAGTGAAATGATTTTTTAAAAAGATAGGGCCTCTTCCTTTAGAATATTGGTGTAACTTTTTTTTTTTACTCTATTCATTATTTAGTTTATTACTGTTTGTTAAAGAAGGATTTTTAAATTTTGTTCTATATGGGTTTCATTACCTTTAAGAACGGTTGTACGAATACGTGAATAAAGGTGGCAGTTCCTCTTAGTTTAAGGGTCTAATGTTCCACATCCACGTTTTCTGCAGGTTTGTAATGCCTGAAGATAAAATAAGCACATTTTTACAGTGAGAATCCATGACTAAATCTCTTTAGATAAAATCCTGAAAATAATTGCAAAACAAATCTTCCAAACATTTCCGGACATATTCACAAGTTATGACCCTGTCTTTCAAAAATACATTTAAATCGGACATTTAAATAGAAATTTGTACTCGCCTGGCCAGAGTTAAAATATTCTCATTCCTAATACATTGACTGTAACGTGAAAGTTTGCTCCTGAACAAACGTTACCCGTAAACAAATGTTACTCCTGCAGTAAACTCTCGTTACTCCTTAACTGATTTAAATTGACCTGATTACGAGAGGACGGATCAAAGTTGATCTTCGTAACGGATTAAATCCCAAAACTTATAGATGGCACCTAACAAGATATCTGTAATGCTTTTACAAATATTAGCCTGATTTGTTCATTCATATATATATATATATATATATATATATATATATATATATATATATATATATATATATATATATACCCACACACACATATATATATTTTTTTTGTCATCCACAGACAGACTGTTTCGCTGTTTCACAGCTCATCGGTGTGGCTAGACGTCCGGTTGCCTCTAGCTAGGATCGAAACCCGACTGAATTTGCGTCAGTCGGAACTTCTCCCATTAAGACATCAGCGTACGGCAGGAATGAAGGCGAATTTTAGCGTGTTTATTTTTAGATTTAGATAAACACACAGTGACTGACAGCGACTCAATTCTGCTGAAGTCGTGCAATTTTAGCTTAAATAGTCACTGTTTACAAATTCACACATCAAACCAGAGAGGTCAACCGAAATTAATTTTTCAGGAGCCAATATATATATATATATATATATGTGTGTGTGTGTGTGTGTGTGTGTGTGTGTGTGTGTGTATGCGCATTGTAATGTATGGCCATTTGGGCTGAGTTCAGGAACTGTGCCGGACCAAAAGTTTTACAATCTCCTTTTTTGAGGTTGAATCGATAAATACGTAGCCTTACAAGTGATTACTAACAGAATTTTAAGAAAAATGAATCACACTCTAGAATATTTGATCTATACAAATGAACCCCCCCACCTCCACATAATTAAGCGCAATTACTACGGGCCAGATTATATTGAATATTAATATTTGCTTATCAAAGCATAAAATAATGCTCGTTTCATCATTTAGGCTGGCTGAGTATTTCCACGATTCGTTTCCCTTTTCAAAAAGGAGTGTTTATTATCACCAATCTCAAGCTAATTTTCACGTGCTACGCCGTGAGAAAACTTATATTGATAAAAACAGATACAAAGAGAGAGAGAGGGAGATAGAAAGAGAGAGATAGAGAGAGAGAAAGCGTAATAGACAAAGAGAAAGAGAGTTTAAATATCCAATTTAAGCCCACCATCACCAAAGTTCATTAAAACAAATTAAAAAAAAAAAATCAAACTAAGAAAATTGTCATTTTTTTTTTGTGGTGTGGAATATACATTATAGTCGGAAGTCTCTTGTGATACTTTTTAATCGAGATGTTTTTATTTACATTGATGGGATTATCATCCTCATTTTTGTTGCCATATTTATCACACGTTTCGGCTGTAGTACGCCTTGGCCTTCTTCAGGCGTTTGGAATGTCGAACTGAACTCTTTATTTCGCTCGCTGAACCAACCACCTTCAAACCACCTGAAGAAGACGGCCGAAAAGTTGTGATAAATATGGCAACAAAGATGAGGATGATCGTCCGAGCAATGTAAATAGTGTACATAATACCTCATCTCAGATATATATATATATATATATATATATATATATATATATATATATATATATATATATGTATACATATATATGTTTCATTAAATAATATAGACAAGTGTTGTCTATTTATTTTATGTCAGTTCTTTTCATATTGTCTGATAAGCTTAATATATATATATATATAGACAGAGATGGGTTTTTTTAAGAATTTACATTGTTGCGTTTATCAAGACTTACTGTCCAGACAAAAACATGAAAATGTGAAAACGGATTTTTATAACTGTTGTGGTAAACCCTCCTACAGTAGAATGAACTCTCCCTCCTCTCATGAGTACTAACATCGAGAGTCGGTTAATGAGCCAGAGACGCAGTGTTAATCTATCGTTCGAACGTACACATCTATCTGCTTATTACTAACATTCTTGCTTTGTATATATCTGTTATTTTCAATACACTTGTTCAACCTACCTTCGTCGTCCGTATCTTTCTTTCTGGCCGCGAAACAGGCCACAAAAATAACGTCTAAAAGAACTTATTGTAGCTGTATAGCATATGGAACATCGAAGGTGCATATGGTTTTGAATTCAGAATTATCCTTCCAATAGACTGGTTGCTAACTAAACAGCCCAGACTGCACTGTTATTTAACCCATAGCCGGGGAAGAAATGATTTCGCAAGAGTATTTGCGCATAGTGAATGCAAAAAACTCGGCTTCCCAATTTATTTTTCCTAGGTACAAACTATTGTTCAATTTGCACATCCGACCTGCTAGTCATTAAACCTGCTTATGATGGATCCTATACTTGATTCCGTTGTCGATCCTCACTGGGTACCCCCTACTTTCGGCCTTGTGCCACATCTAAGCTTGGAAAATCAATATACTTCCTTCCGTTGTAAATCTGTAAGGTTTCGAATCTTGTGACCATCGCCATTCCTTTCTGATAAATCTTCTATTCTTATTTGTAAGTTTAAATTGTTGCTTATCAATTTCGAAAGTCAAATATAAAAACCATTCAAATATTTTTTCCAACGACGCCATTTCTTCTGTAGTAACTTTGCAGGAAGCGTGGTCATTGTCATCCAAGGGGCTTCCATTGCCATTCAAAAATGTGATGTCTGAAATAATGCTGAATATTTCGATATACCTTCATCTACTACTTGTCACTGTCGTGTAGGAATATTCGTATGACCAATTTGAATGTCAGCAAATTTCTCAGCCGATTGAAAGATTAACAGAAACGTTTTTTGGGCAATTATATCGGAAGTCCGTCCTAGTGCCAGCAGTGTTTTTACTTACACAAAACTTTGCCAATATTGGAATTAATTCTGAAGCAAAAGATGAAAATTAAAGACATTTTCCTCTTTAGCCAGAGAATCATATTTCACGAAAAAGAACCAAGAATATTATTTAGTAGAAGATTATTTAAAAATCGTGTTTAGCATCCAAGAGAACTGTGTTTGGTTTGAATAGAAGAAAATAGTAGTTGGTTTAAGAATAAAAACAATAGCGTTTGATATAAAATTGAATAACATTGTGTTTGGTATAAAATTCAAGAAATAGTGTTTGTCATAAGATTGAATAGGATTGTGTTTGGTATAAAATCTAAGAAAATCGTGCTTGCCATAAGATCCAATAAAATCGTTTTCGTTAGACGTAAAATGAAGAAATTCCCATTCGAGTAAGTAAATGTAACGAACCCGACTAGAATTCGAACTCAGCTATCTGTTTTCTCATTTAGGACTGCTATCGATCACGCCACCAGCACATTCACCTTTGGTAAGTGAGATTGATAGAGCAAGAATGAAGGAACGGACAGAGAGGAAATACGATCTGATATAGATGTACAGACAGATGTATAGATTGCTCTGGAAAGAGATAGATAGATAGATAGATAGATAGATAGATAGATAGATAGATAGATAGATAGACAATGAGCAGACTGTGATAGATAGATAGATAGATAGATAGATAGATAGATAGATAGATAGATAGATAGATAGATAGATAGATATGAAGAGACTGAGATAGATAGATAGATATGAACAGGCTGAGACAGATAGATAGATAGATAGATAGATAGATAGATAGATAGATAGATAGATAGATAGATATGAAGAGACTGAGATAGATAGATAGATAGATAGATAGATATGAAGAGACTGAGATAGATAGATGGATAGATAGATAGATGGATAGATAGATAGATAGATAGATATGAACAGGCTGAGATAGATAGATAGATAGATAAGTTTCATTATAAGTTCGGCCGTCGCTTGAGTGTGTGAAGAAAAGTAAATTACTTTCAACTGTATCAGCCCCTGCATCATCTGATGTGGCAAGGGGTCTCGTGGGAAATCCGAAAAGCATGTTAGCATACAGACAGTGTCAGGCGGGAAGAATAAAAAAAAAATAACTGACCTTCCCTTCACCCAGCTGAATAGAAAAAAGAAACGAAGAAAAATTATCTTGAGGGAAACAATTTTTTTTTTATTCCTGCTTTTTTTAATTCCCTGTTTTCCCTAGAATTTTTTTATTTATTTTGCCGCTCCTTTGATGCCAGATCAGTTCGGTAAAAATTATTCGTTGTCTGGTGGCGTCAACAAATTTGTTTGGGATGTTGAACATTGTAGCAAGTGTTTGGGAAGATATCAATGGTGTCATATATCGCCAAGATTTTATAAGCATATATAAAAGCAGTATTAATCTTAAGAAAGGAAAGCCGATTGTGTTTTAAAGTGTTGATATAAGCTCAGTGTTGCATTCGAACTCTAGATTCGGGATTTCTAGCATTGCTACTTTCCTTTGCCATTAATTCGTAAATATTTCTCGAATTTTTTATATTATTTTACAAATTTTAAATAATTGACAAGCATAAAAAATCATTTGATATTTATTTGTCACCGAATGTTTTAAATAATTACAGATAAATAATGAGTTAACTTATACATTTAATAAATAAAATTCAAAGTTAATGTCAGAATTTGTGTCCTGATAATTAATTAAATATGTAATAGAGGTTTGATTCACACACACTCTGTATTTCCCCCCTCTCTCTCTCTCTTTCTCTCTCTCTCTCTCTTTCCCTCTCTCTCTCTCTCTTCCTCTCTCTTTTTCTCTCTTTCTCTCTTTCCCTCTCTCTTTCTCTTTCTCTCTCGCTTTCTCTCTCTCTTTCCTCTCTCTTCCCCCCTCTCTCTCTTTCCCTCTCTCCCTCTTTCTATCTCTCTCTTTCTCTCTTTCCCTCTCTCTCTCTTTCTATCTCTCTCTTTCTCTCTTTCCCTCTCTCTTTCTATCTCTCTCTCTTTCTCTCTCTCTGTCTCTCTATCTCTCTCTTTCTCTCTATCTCTTTCTATCTATCTCTCTTTCTCTCTCTCTCTTTCTCGCTCTGTCTTTCTATCTCTCTCTTTCTCTCTCTCTTTCTCTCTCTTTCCCCCTCTCTCTTTCTCTCTCTTTCTCTCTCTTTCCCTCTCTCTTTCCCCCTTCTCTCTCTTTCTCTTTGATGGTTAAAAATATGCCTCATATCTCATGTCCAAATTCATCTTGATTTCACATACAATTGTAAATTCAAATTTACAATTGTATGTGAACAATGTCACAAAGTTTCGAATAAATCAAAGTTCTGAACATCACAAAATTTAGTTGTTTTAAGTAGATTTTTATACAAGAAGTGTATCGTCCTGAGTGTATTTTGTATATTCTCTATACAAATTTTATGAGACAATGAGAGAAAGAGAGACAGACAGACAGGAATATATACATATTTATATGTATGCATGTGGATATATATGCATATATATATATATATAGCATAATGAGAGGCCACGTATACTTTCTTAATATGTATATAATATCTGGATAAAATAAATGAAACAAAATTGGGTGTTTTTTTATAAAAGTATTTATTTCTGTGTTTTTGATGAGGCTCATTTGATTTCTGAGGAAAGACCTAGGTGGTCTGAAATATTAAATAAATAAATATATACAAAAACACAGAAATAAATACTCATGGAGTTTTGGCGATTAACAAAGATGGCCGACCAAGAAGCATGCTCCAGGATTGAACAGCGGTCAGTTATCAAGTTTTTGGTTGCTGAAGGGGGCAAACCAGTTGAAATTCATAGGAGAATGTCAACTGAGTATGGTGACACATGTTTAAGCCGAAAAATGTCTACAAGTGGGCTAAATTGTTTAAAGAAGGACGGAGCAGTGTTGAGGATGAAGACAGGCCTGGGAGGCCTACAGAAGTGACAGAAGGGTGACAGTGGATGACATTGCAAGGACTTTGAGCTTATCTGTTGGGGCAAAGGCAGAGGCCATCAGTTAGGAGTCATCTTGCCTCACACAGCATCCCCAAACGGTACAGACTATCAACGAGCTGGACTGGGAACTGCTCCCTCATCCCCCTTACAGCCCAGACCCTGCCCCTTCAGACTGTTTGGTCCGTTGAAAGCGTTCACGAGAGGCACGAAGTTTAAAAGTGACGATGAAGTGTTGTGAGCGACTGGCTGAGACATCAGTCCAAAGATTTTTATGCTGAGGGAATACAGAAGCTCGTGCTCAGATGTGAAAAGTGTGTGACAGTGCTGGGAGGTACGTTGAAAAATAAAAAAGTAAGCTTCTATCTCTATTAGAAGTCCTTGTACCGAAAAATGCACCTTATTTATTGAATGACCCTCGTATATATATATATATATATATATATATATATATATATATATATATATATATATATATATATATATAACGTGTTTATAAAAGTCATTGAGCTGATTTTATATGAGAACGGTTTCAGGGATATATATATATATATATATATATATATATATATATATATATATATATATATATATATATATATATATATATATATATATAATATTAGTGGTAAATATACACATGCATATGAAATCGTATATCTAAAAAATATATACATACATACATACACATACATATATATATGTATAAAAAAATAATTCCAAGAGAATAGAATCCAGGTAGAACTCAATGTCTAGGACAGAGTAAGGATATAATAAAAAGGCTGAAACACTAATATTCCATGGTCATAATTTATTCCATTGGAATCGTGAAATCGACCCAATTCATCACACCTACAAATTCAAAAAGAAAACAGAAAAAACAACTACGGGAAAAAAAAAATTAGTGAAAGTGTATGTATGAGATTGTGGGACGAACGCTAGAGCAAATGAGATCTATAGAGAGGGGTAACAGACGAGAGAAGAACAGGAAGGTCTAAAGATGAAGGGGGGATTAAAATTAAACAGAGAGAAGTTTTAAAGAGGGGGGTGAAAGACGGTTTAAGTGAGAAAAAATATGCATATTTTCAAATGTACAAAGGTAGACAGGAAAAGTGTATACATTTCTTGGTGACATACACACACAATAGACGATATAATCTTAAAGCTCAGAGATGAGAGAAATAGATGAAAAGAAGGAGAAAAGGGGGTGGAAGGAGGTGGGTGGGGGAACAAAAAGCGAATTGCGTTTATAAAAGGGCCGCTGCGTAATCAAGAAAATTTGACAAAGGTAATATCGACAACAGGTTACAAATGTAATATAAACATAAAAATATAAAAATAACGATTATCTAACCTAGCGAGGACATCAATTTCTATGTTCAAAAAGACATACGTATACACAGCAACATAAGTACATACCCACACACATAAATACATATATATATATATATATATATATATATATATATATATATATATATATATACACATATATGTATAAATACATACACACATATATATATATATACATACACACATACACGCACATATATGCATAATATATATATATATATATTGATATATATACATATATATATATTGATATATATACATATATATATATATGTGTGTGTGTGTGTGTGTGTCTCTTTCTCTGTGTGTTTCTTGGTATGCTTATGATCAAATATTAGAGTATAATTGTACTATGACAATTATGTAAATGCAATCATTTTGACAGTGAACATTCAAATCCTAAGAATAAACACGAATGGACTCGTGCAAAAATATACACTTTACACATGTGGCAAGCAGATTTTTACAAAAAATACACTAAGTACATATATATTCACACACGCATATATATATATATATATATATATATATATATATATATATATATATATATATATATATATATATCAATTATGTGGTGCGTGTTCAATTTATATAACGTAAATCATTCATACGAAAAACAAATAATGAATTCAACCTCAGCGTCTTGACTGCACGCTCTAAAATTATTCTTACAGTTAACAATATCACATTTCTAAAAAAAACACTTCTTTCGGTTTGCACTCTTTCGATGTCTCGTTATTACCTGGATTTAAAAACTTACCTAATTTTCTACCTGATGATCATCGTATGAAACGATTGAAAGCCGAGCTAGTTGCAAAAATAAAACCAGATAAAACCGGAATTTATAAACAAGGATCATACCATTCATTAACGGATTCGAGGTTGATTGTATTTTATTATTAAATATTGTTTGCGTGAGTGATTTTGACATATACTTAACTTCATTATTTGTTTTTCGTATGAATGATATACGTTATATATATATATTTTTACATCGAATGTTAGTGGTAAGATTTGTGTTGTTGATGTTCGAAGCTACTGGTTGTGTACAATTTTTGTTATTTCTAAACTTTGTATACAAGTTTTCTGGCATTGGGGATGAAATGATTTGGGTAGTGACCAAGTTTAAATGTTTTTTTTAATGTATTTCTCTTTATTTACGTATTCTGGGCTCCATACTCTAAGGGCACTGAGGTAGAATCAAAAAAGCCCTGCTTTTAGTTTTTCTTGTGCAGGAATAGAAATTACTTAGATCGTTTTCATTAGTCCGTTTACGATAAACTGTAAAATTCAATTTGTTATTATTATGTAGATTTATATTATGAGGAAATAACAAAAGAACGTTATGTAAGGTAAGTGAATTATTTTGGTATGATGTGTTTAAATGAAACGAACACTAATAATAGAAAAGGTCAAACAATGACATCACTAATAGGTAACCTCATAGGTAAGTTGAATTTCTGCTTATAGTATTTTTATTGAAAGAGAAAAAACGCTAGTAGGCGATTAGATTTATTTTTTTTAATTATATGGACACGAAGATGAAGCGTTTCTTTTGATTTTTAGAGGTATTTCTCAATATGTTTAGGCATTTTGTAGCAGATATATTTATGTATAATGATCTGAAATCTAATCTAGCCATAAATTATTTCCCCATCTTCACGCTTCGTAGCCTCTGGATTAAGTCACCTGAATGTTTCATGTGTGTTCGGTTGATGGCGCCTAAGAACGGAGTTACAATTTTTACAGTAGCTTTAGTTAATTCTAGCGGGTACTATTGATTCTGGACACAATAGATCTGATAGGTATGTTGGGCTTGTGTGTTTTGGATAACTATAGGTGCTGTAAGGTGGTAGTCTATTCGTTAATTAGTATTCATTTGCTGTTTACACAACTGCTCAGAAAAGATAGCGGCAAAAATCTCTGCTGCATTTGGTTTGCAGAGTCAATTTAAATGATGAGACAGAGATCGATAAAACATCGTAAATAATAAATAAATTGAAGATTTCATTCGAAACAAAGAAAAGACTGCAGAATTTTTAATATCAATCCTCCTATATGGGAATGAATGCTGGACAATCTCCTTATGTCATCCAAAAGCTAAACAAAGTATTAAGAAGCAGGAAGATTTCGTTAC
>OZ038513.1:79012415-79024915 GCA_964036315.1 Acanthosepion esculentum
CATTGGGCACGTGAAATTTGAAACAGGATGTGGTATGAACGGAAGAAATTTGCTTCGTTCCTTGAATCTCTTTATATTTTTTCTTTTAATCATTTTCCCCCAAACAAGTCAATCAAATCACTAAGTCGCAAGGTGTTACTGAGTGTAAAAAAATATGAGAAAAAGGAAAACTTTATTCAGTTATGTGCCCTGCATGATACACGGTTAGGCGATCATGTATCTTTCGATATATGACAGACGATTTTTTCCCGCAGTAGGTTGCCATTTCTTTCTGGGCTTGACCAGTTGCCATCCAATACTGGGGGGGGGGAGAGGAAGAAGATTCATATCTTTCCCAAATGTATTTATCAGTGGATGTAATGGATTCGACTGGAATTCGAACTCGGCTCTCTGATTGCTCAATCCGAGCTGCTATCCATTCCTCCATGTTGTCTGCTATTAGGGAGATAAAACAATAAAAAAACAGGAATTATGAAGACTGAAGATAAGAATTGGTATTGGATTTGCATTTTTGAAGATCAAAGTAGACTGGAAAGGAAGAAGCCGGAAGAGAGTTCCACAAGAGAGAGGGGAAGAAACTGTTAGCGTAGAACTTACAGATTACATCTTGCAATTTCAACAGTAAGAGGAGGAGACCTTGCTAACAATCTTAATACTGCGTTTAAATTCATGAATTTGAGGTAACAAAGAAGAAAACTCATCAGAACAATAACCATGAAAATATTTATAGAAAAGGCAGAGGGATCTTGTTTCATGTCAATAAATATTTTAACCTTACGTTAGTGAGACTGAAGCTGAGATCGCAGGTCATAAGGATATCATCAGATACTATTATTTTATAAATAATATCAAGAAACTTTAAATACATAGCAGAAGCAGAAGACCAGATGTAACAGCAATAGCCAATGTAGTAGAACAGTGCACGTTCGCTCGTTATCTTGGCAAAGTTTCATTTTCCGTAAACAAGTTTGTGGCGCTAATATGATGAGCAATGTTCGCCAGAGAGTCTTACAACCTAAAAATATTTTCTGACTTAAATAAGATTGATAAGCCGTAAAAAGCGAACCAATCAATGAAATGCTGATTAGATACACCATTATGTTGTTTACATTTATTTACATTGAATATAAAGCTATAGAAACTACCTTGGTCGCAAAGTGAGGGATCAGTTTATATTTTTATTGTAATATAAAATTGATTCCCTACTTGATAAGCCGAAAAAGAAAATCAATCAGTCGGCCTCGAATGCTTAAATTTATGTGCTGAATGCTGCAATTATGAGAAAGGACCTCTAATCCGCTCAGGATTCGAGCTCTAGAAAATTTCAAATTTTATCCTCAAAAATCTAGTGCCAGGAGGATAAGAGAATGAAAAGTTGGAAGTTTCAGTTTAGAACGAACGTTTTATTCCGAACAAATTCCATAATGGAAAATGAGATTTGAAACATCTTCCTACTTCGATTTTCTTCCATGCAAAGGAAAATGGCGCCAAATTTGGTCACGAATGGGCAAAATGATATTATAATAGGTTTTAACAAATGATTTATATTTCATATACTTGAGAGGAACCTATAAACTGATCGATCACTTGGCTAAATATTTTAAGTTGTAAGAACTTTTAGAAGATGATAAAGATTTACTGATACTAATCGTACTAATTAACCCATAGCTAAGGGAGAACTCATTAGGCGTAAGTGAATATAACGACTTAGAATTGGAACTGAGCTAACGGATTTCCAATACCAAGCCCTTACAACATCTGCACATCCAAGTTTACAGCAGCTGGTATTCCCAAACGGTTACCCATCTAGGTACTGAACAGGCTCGAAGTTGCTTAACTTTGGTGTGTTTCAACATCATATGGCCGTAAGTCATACCACCTACACATACAAACTTACAGAACCTGATGTTCGTAAGCTGGTGCCCATCTACATACTGACCAGGTTTGACGTTGTTTAACTTTTGTGATCGCACGAGAATCGATGTTTCAAAGTGGTACGGCAGTAACCAGTACTCTCGGTTTACTTACTGTCATATAGGAAGAAAATGAGTAACTACCGACAACCAGGTTCGAGCGTGACACTGTGGACTTATGAATATATGTTTTCCACCAGGTGTATAAATAGCGGTGTCAGGCTACTGACTGCAGTGATTATTGAGTGATTGTTGAGTGGAACTATCTAGTCGAATTAGTGTGAATTTTTGTGCGTCGATGGTTTGGGTTTTGATTTAGGATTCCACGGACATTAAGCCGAGCCGCACTACTAAGAAGGTATTCCCTGAAATGGTTAATCATCTTTGGTTGACTTTTACTTCTTTGTTCTTGTTAAGTATTTATTTGCGTTTGTAATTAAATACTGTTTTATTTTAACATTGAAGTCTTGAGTTATACTTAATTATTAACGGCCACAGTACATCCCCAAAACTGCTTATATCCCTCTGACTCTAATATGCGCTTTTGTTACTAGAATAAGACAGTAGTTGCTATCCTTGATATATGTGATATCAGTCGTGCATGGTTAAAGTTTTATTAACACAGAACTAATTTGAAATGTTGACATTACATAGGATAGCTCGTTTGACAATTGTTAATAGAAATTGTAGCCCGATTTTATTTTATAAAGTGTTGTAATCATGGTATATTGGTTCATTTCATTGCTATTTTTCTTTCACAATATTGATTTGTCCGCTTACTCGACGAAGACTGGAGAGTAGATCGTTCGACATATTATAACCTAAGATAAAAAAAAAGAAAATATAAAACGTACCTGTAGGTGTGCTCAGGACAAAATTTGCCAGATTCTGTTTGCTATTGAACCGATCAAGATTTCATATTTATTAACGAAGTCGTAATGATGAATGACGAACGAAAGAAAAAAAGTACAAAACAAAGGAAGAATTGAAGAAAGGTAAGAAGAGGCTGAAATTTGGAGAGAACGAAAGAGAGAGGTGAATATGGAAACGAAAAGAAGGATGAACCATCTAAATAAAGGAGAAAAAGGCTGAAAGCGGGAGAGAACGAAAGAGAGAGAAAGTGAAGATGGAAACGAAAAGAAGAAACATGAAAAAACCAAAGAAAAGGAGAGAAAGGCTGAAAGCGGGAGAGAAAGATAGAGAGAGGTGAATATGGAAACGAAAAGAAGGATGAACCATCTAAAGAAAAAGAGAAAAGGGCTGAAAGTGGAAGAGAACGAAAATGAGAGATGGTAAAGATGGAAAAGAAAAGAGGAAAGATGAAAAATCCAAAGAAAAGGAGAGAAAGGCTGAGTGGGAGAGAACGAAGGAAAGAGAAAGTGAAGATGGAAAAGAAAAGAAGAAAGATGAAAAATGCAAAGAAAAGGAGAGAAAGGCTGAAAGTGGGAAAGAACGAAAATGAGAGAAGGTGAAGATGGAAAAGAAAAGAAGAAAGATGAAAAATGCAAAGAAAAGGAGAGATAGGCTGAAAGTGGGAAAGAACGAAAATGAGAGAAGGTGAATATGGAAAAGAAAAGAAGAAAGATGAAAAATCCAAAGAAAAGGAGAGAAAGGCTGAAAATGGGAGAGAACGAAAATCAGAGAAGGTGAAGATGGAAAAGAAAAGGAGAAAGATGAAAAATTCAAAGAAAAGGTGAGAAAGGCTGAAAGTAGGAGAGAACGAAGGAAAGAGAAAGTGAATATGGAAAAGAAAAGAAGAAAGATGAAAAATCCAAAGAAAAGGAGAGAAAGGCTGAAAGTGGGAAAGAACAAAAATGAGAGAAGGTGAAGATGGAAAAGAAAAGAAGAAAGATGAAAAATCCAAATAAAAGGAGAGAAAGGCTGAAAGTGGGAGAGAACGAAAATGAGAGAAGGTGAAAATGGAAAAGAAAAGAAGAAAGATGAAAAATCCAAAGAAAAGGAGAGAAAGGCTGAAAGTGGGAAAGAACGAAAATGAGAGAAGGTGAATATGGAAATGAAAAGAAGAAAGATGAAAAATCCAAAGAAAAGGAGAGAAAGGCTGAAAATGGGAGAGAACGAAAATGAGAGAAGGTGAAGATGGAAAAGAAAAGAAGAAAGATGAAAAATTCAAAGAAAAGGAGAGAAAGGCTGAAAGTAGGAGAGAACGAAGGAAAGAGAAAGTGAATATGGAAAAGAAAAGAAGAAAGATGAAAAATCCAAAGAAAAGGAGAGAAAGGCTGAAAGTGGGAAAGAACGAAAATGAGAGAAGGTGAAGATGGAAAAGAAAAGAAGAAAGATGAAAAATCCAAAGAAAAGGAGAGAAAGGCTGAAAGTGGGAGAGAACGAAGGAAAGAGAAAGTGAAGATGGAAAAGAAAAGAAGAAAGATGAAAAATCCACAGAAAAGGAGAGAAAGGCAGAAAGTGGGAGAGAACGAAGGAAAGAGAAAATGAAGATGGAAAAGAAAAGAAGAAAGATGAAAAATCCAAAGAAAAGGGGAGACAGGCTGAAAGTAGGAGAGAACGAAGGAAAGAGAAAGTGAAGATGGAAAAGAAAAGAAGAAAGATGAAAAATCTAAAGAAAAGGAGAGAAAGGCTGAAAGTGGGAAAGAACCAAAATGAGAGAAGGTGAAGATGGAAAAGAAAAGAAGAAAGATGAAAAATCCAAAGAAAAGGAGAGAAAGGCTGAAAGTGGGAAAGAACGAAAATGAGAGAAGGTGAAGATGGAAAAGAAAAGAAGAAAGATGAAAAATCCAAAGAAAAGGAGAGAAAGGCTGAAAGTGGGAGAGAACGAAAATGAGAGAAGGTGACGATGGAAAAGAAAAGAAGAAAGATGAAAAATCCAAAGAAAAGGAGAGAAAGGCTGAAAGTGGGAGAGAACGAAAATGAGAGAAGGTGACGATGGAAAAGAAAAGAAGAAAGATGAAAAATCCAAAGAAAAGGAGAGATAGGCTGAAAGTGGGAGAGAACGAAAATGAGAGAAGGTGACGATGGAAAAGAAAAGAAGAAAGATGAAAAATCCAAAGAAAAGGAGAGAAAGGCTGAAAGTGGGAGAGAACGAAAATGAGAGAAGGTGACGATGGAAAAGAAAAGAAGAAAGATGAAAAATCCAAAGAAAAGGAGAGAAAGGCTGAAAGTGGGAGAGAACGAAAATGAGAGAAGGTGACGATGGAAAAGAAAAGAAGAAAGATGAAAAATCCAAAGAAAAGGAGAGATAGGCTGAAAGTGGGAGAGAACGAAAATGAGAGAAGGTGACGATGGAAAAGAAAAGAAGAAAGATGAAAAATCCAAAGAAAAGGAGAGATAGGCATAAAATGGAGGAGAACGATAGAGAGAGGTGAAGATAGAAACAAAAAGAAGACAAATGAAAAATTTAAAGAAAAAGAGAGATTGTCTGAAAGTGGGAGAGAACGAAGGAAAGAGGTGAAGATGGAAACGAAAAGAAGGAAGACGAACAAATCTAATGAAAAGGAAGAGAGGGAAGAAATGACTGAAGTATAATAATTCCTCATAGAAAAAAGAGAGTGAATTCAGAAAGTGAACATTTATCATCTCAACGCCATTTTTTAATCAGTATCACTCCATTCAAGGCAGTAAAGCCACTAAGAAACAAATGGTTACAGGGTGTGGAAGAATTGGGAACAGAAACATTAATAATGAGTGGGAAAAAGAATGAGTAATCAGGAGGACAACAAATAAATTTTTGCAGATTAAAGTTGGCTGAAAAACATGGAACAGGAGGAGGGTTCTACAAGCGAGAAGTGCGAGAAAAGAAACGGTTCGCATAGAATTTACGGCTACATCTCTAACCAGCTCAACTCTGATATAATTTTTTCTTCCTATAATTTGAAAAAAACAAACACTTTCCTCATTACTAGTCGCATTCGTGGAAGGACGAGGTAAATCTGACCTTTGACCTGATCACAGAAAACAACGTCTGTAGATAGACAATCCCAGACCTGTTTCATGACGGGGTGGTGGGTGGTAATTCACTGATTATACAGGTCGTTTGTGAAGAAAATGTCAGACAAGGTGTTGGAGGGTGTAAGTGTCGACGTTTTCGTAGATACAGAGAAAAAAAAATGAACCCCCCTCCGACCTCACACATATATAAAAAAACATGTGTATAAATATGTCTACTGATAAAAATTTTAAACAATGAGATATACACTTAAGTAGATATAATGTCGTTGACAGAAATCTATAAAGGAATAAAAAAAACGTGTAAACAATTGAGAATGTATAGGTATATATATGAGTAACGTTTATACTAATAAAATCTGTCGCATTACTAAATTAAAAAATCCCTTACTTCTTTAGAAATTACTTTGTTTACTTTTGGATAACTGTTGAGAATCTAGGGAATATTTCCTTTTTTATTCGGTTTTTCTTGATCAACGACACACTCCGAGGCTAAGTCGGTCTAGAGCACATTGCATCTAACAACAGTTTCTCCTGCGAATGGAGATCGCAGGTCAGTGTCCTGATGAAGGGTGCATATTTTTCTTGAATAAGATTTCTCGAATATTCAGGCCGGTAGACGAAAATAATCTTTAATGCTCTTTAATAAATGAACAGGGCGTCTACACATATATGAATATCCACTAAAATAACATTAAAAGTGACAAAATATGGACGCATATATATATATATATATATATATATATTGTCATCCATAGATAGACTGTTTCGCTGTATCACAGCTCATCAATGTGGCTAGACGTCCGGTTGCCTCTAGCCGGGATCGAAACCCGACTGAATTGGCGTCAGTCGGGATTCTACCACTAAACTGTTGGTGCACGACAGGAAGCTTAAAGCGTATTTATTTTTAGATAAACACACAGTGACTGAGAGAACTTTATTCGATTTACCGATACATATGTGTGTGTGCGTGTGTGTGTGCGTGTGTGTGTGTGTGTGTGTGTGTGTTTGTTTGTTTGTTTGTTTGTTTGTGTGCAAACACATCTCTTTCTTTTTTTTCTTTTCATGTGCTGTGTCTCTTCAGGACGTGGCTCTCCACTTCCTCCTATCCCTTGTAGCTCTCTTTGCTACTTCCCTTGGGCCCGGTTTTGTCATCCACTTGCTTAAGCCCTCTAGGTACGTCATGTGTTGCTTTCCCTTGTCTCGACCTGTGAGTATCAGATTCTACAAGCCCTCTTTTCTTATTAGGTGTCCCGGAAATTTCATCTGCTTCTTCCTGATGATAAGTATAAGCTTCCACCTTGTTTGCATCCTCTCTAAAACTTCATCATTGCTCACATGCTCGGTCCATGATATCCTTAGCATCCTTCGATAGAACCACCTCGAGTCTCTTCTTCATCTATCAAAACACTTCCCAGATATTTAAATTTCCGCACCTGCTTGATTTTAGTGTCCCCGACTTGTAAAATCGCATTTCGGGCTCATCCTTTTACTGATAACCATGCATTCTGTCTTCTAGTTTCTGCTTAGTCCATTCTTCTCGCTCTCCTTCGTTACCTTCTCTAGGAGGTTTTGTAATTTCTTTTCCGTGTCTGCTATCAGTACTGTGTCATCTGCGTATCTTATGTTGTTAAGATTGAGGCCACCCTTGACGAAACCTGGTAGGACTTCTAATTCTCTCGCTGTATAGGTTAAAACACATGAAATAATTATTACAAATTATTGCAGACTCCGAAGTAAAATCAATGCTGTCTATGAATCTGTATGTCCTTTAGAAGAATACAGCACCATATCAATGATAAAAAACATTAAATTCTAACATTGGCCATTCGTTTATGTATTTGTTTCGACTATCTATTCTTGGCTAGTTCCCTATGTTTTTCTTATCTTTTCATTGATTCATTTGTTCAGATATTTATTACGTGTATTTTAACTTCTAATATTTGTTATCTGGAAAAAAGTTTATTAGATTGGGACTATGCAATTTTATTTCTTTTTGGGAATTTTTGTTGTGCATATATCACAACTCTCTCGCCAATTACGACTGATGAAGGGCTAACAATTCAGTTAGACAGCCAACCGATCTACACATATGATTTGATTATTTTCGTGAAGGCTTGTACAGAACCTGCTCCACACTTCGGATGAACTCATAACAGCGAAACAAAGAGCGGTCTTCCCCGATATCCCAGCTCTTCATAGTTTCCTTCTCCTTGAATGGATATCAACCAAGGCTAAAGAACCCAGTCTGTCCAAACTATTTATGCAATAGCTAGGAGATGACCAATATATATATATATATATATATATATATATATATATATATATATATATATATCGATTCAGACGTAGGTCGACTGCAGTCGAAATTATAGAGCCATTGTGAAGTCCATGATATTGTCAATGAACTCAGGCCTACAAACAAATTTTGAATTCAGAGCTCTCTGTCTCCTAGTCTGCTTTCCCACCACGGGTAGAGTTCCCAGTATATGCTAGTATTTACTCTAGTATTTAACCCATAGCTGGGGGAAGTGATGGATTTATACATTTCCTAAGAACATTTAAGTAAAAATGAATGCAGCCAACATGACTGGAATTCGAACTTTGGATCACGGATTTCCCATCCAGAGCCGTTAACCATTACATACATACCCCCCATATATATATATATATATATATATATTAAATATGCAGCCTTGAATGTCTACATAAAGAAATTATATTGAAATAAAACATACTTCTTAACTATTCTCATCATTTCATTCTTGACGTCAGAAGAAAAACATACAAAATCCATAAGACTAAAAACGTAAGTACAATCAACAAAAAAAAAATTCATAATTCTGCCAATAAACTCTTTGTCCATTAAAGTCGAAAAATATTGAACGATGGCAAACACAAAAATATACTCACAAACTCCAAAACAGATTTGGTCAGTAAAAAAATATAGAATTGAGAAAGCGTCGGAAGCTTGAAGATATAAGACAGATTGCTTGCAAAAAGCATGAAAAATATGTAAGTGAGACATTTAGAAATATAAAACAAGCATTTGTATATAGATTTATCTCTATCTATAAAAGTCAGGATGTGTGTGTGTGTGTGTGTGTGTGTGTGTGTGTGTGTGTGTGTGTGTGTGTGTGTGTGTGTGTGACGAATGTACGGCCGCAATTTTCGACGGATTTGCACCAAAATTTACATGCACATGCTCCAAGTTAGTGAACAGGCCAAGACCGATTTTGCATTTCCCAACTCCCATCGATAGTGGAAATAATCGATTTTTTCATGCTTCTACGGCGGTTTTCATGTAGTTTGCGGCCATTTTCTACTGGCCAGAGTGAGAGACTATAGCTGGCTGCCACGAATAGGCAGGAAGATTCTATTGGCCAGCGTGAGAGCCAACAGCTGACTGACACAAATGTTAACTAGCATGCTAGCATGCAAAAAAATCGATAGCTGCATTCGTCACAAGTGGGAAAAATTTAAATCTGCATGGCACTTTACTACAATTGGCTCATTCGCTTGCTGAAACTCAACGTTGATTCTGATTCCGCAGAACTGGGTTGGGTGTGAAAAAGTAAATTGTTGTTAACATTCTTTTTTCATTCGATTTTTCCAGTTACGAGTCCTTTTTTAAAGCTGATCGTTTTGTGTTCCTTTTGTTTGGTTCATTTTTCGTAACAGATTTAATGTATAGTATAGAGCTTAGAAAAAATTCGCAGTGTGAGATAGGCAAGAAGTAAGGCAACATCAGCACGGCAAAGGGCACTCCTTTAAAGGCAAGGTAGGGCAAAAAAGTTTAAGTCAAGTGACAGCGATTACTGTATGAGTCGTACGATTTTTGAATCGTTTTTGAAGCACGGGCAACGCCGGGCCATGCTGCTAGTTTTACATATGTGCCATTTTGTACCTATGTGTTTACCATCACAAATGCTGCTTCATGTTTCCACCCTCTCAGAACTTGGCATCATTGCGTCTAATGAACTAATAAGTGAATTTTATAAAATTTCTAGAGAATTAAATTTCTCATTAAAATAATTTTGCAGGGATCAAATGAATGGTAATTTGAAGGTGCAATGTTAGGTGCACACAGTGGTTGTATTGGAGATTCCAGCTAAGAAGGATCAATTTCTGCCAAGTCAACACAGAGACTTGAAGTCAGTTGTCCTTCTGATTGAAGAGGACGCTGTTTTGGAAAGAGGTCGTAATGCATAACGGCCTTCAAATTTGCTATTCAGCATCACGTCCTTGACCGGAACGCTTTCGGTCTTCCAGTTTAAAATGACCTCTTCAAATGTGTTCAACTGTCTAATAAAATCTCTCTCTGTCTTATTGCTTGTTACTGTTTTCATGTCTGTTGCATGCAAGAACAGAGGAGCCGTTACCAACGGAGATGGACAGTAACCACTCAACATGACTATAACTCATCGTAGAATCCATGACCTGTCCTAATGCCGCTGTTATTCAAGCAAAGGGAGGAGCGATACATTGTATATATATATATATATATATATATATATATATATATATATATATATATATATATATATATATATATATAATGTATCGCTCCTTATATATATATATATATATATATATATATATATATATATATAATGTATCGCTCCTTATATATATATATATATATATATATATATATATATATTCAGATGTAATAGAAGAAGCCATTATGTGTCCGTCTTCAAACTAATTAATACAGGCGTCACAGTAAGTTGATGAAGCGCTTATATTATAAGCGCTATGCAGTGCGTTATAACAGTAGCGGCAAGAGATTCGAAACCCAGGTGATTTATAGCCGTTGTGACGAAGATTCGGAACTCTTACGACTGATAACAGTTATGAGGATTCAGGAATCTGTAGCGATTACTACTATGTTTGACACGCCTACATTTCTCTCAACTGTGATTGGTCAAATAATAAATACTAACTATCACAGGACAATTTACTGATCGCATTCACCGCACTGAATTTTTCCTACTGTTAATTCACAAACATGCTTTTGTTACAAAAACACCGATTGGGTAATTTTTCATCCAATCAGATATTTTTTGTGTGCTCTCGAAATTTCTCCCGCCATTCTCCTGGGAGCCTACCCATGGTTATATAAACCGGAATTCGTTCCAAAAATAACCGGTAGCAGCAGAACTCAGTAGAACTCAGCAACTCACACGCGTCTACACAGACTATTCATTCTACTCACTGCACACACGCACGCACGCACGCACGCACACAGAACGTAAATATCATTCACCATCAGTTCTATGTAACAAGCCAAGTTGCAACAGCTCTGTTAGTTATATATAATCCACAACTGATTTATTACATGTTCTTCTTAAAACATCATTCTATCTAATACAGAACTTTGAACATTCTTTCAGAAAACTTGTTTATTTACATTTAATCTTTCAGCTAACAGATAAAGAGAAACTACTTTTCGGTTTTCCATTGTTTTTCCTTGATACAAAAATGTATAATTGTTAAATGCTATTCAACACGCAGCCACATCAACCTTTTCAACACAACCAGCATATACATTGGTAACCCCGACGTGTGAGATTACATTGGTGACCGCCGACGTTCTTAATTAGGGGTTTACAGCTAATAGACTACAGGACTGGTGTAACATTTTATTAAACTATGATTTTACAATGGAGGACCAACCGTCTGACAAATTAGGACATTCGGGTACATTATCAAGATTATGAAAAATGCAGAACCATTTGAGGATACCGTTATTGCAGCACTAAAAAGCGAAATGGAAAAAAATTATACAACGTAGTAGGAGTGTTACCAGTTTCCCTGGAAGAAATAAAAGAAAAAGCGGGAAAGTACGTCTTTATTGCCAAATTAACAAAACAATTGAAAGAAAGTAAGAAATAACGAAATCCAGACTTACTCGCTATACAAAAATGTAGTAATGTTCGGGCAAAGAGTTTTAATACCGTGTTACGCAAGCAAATATTGAAGGATCCAGTTATTTCAAGAATGAAATCTCGTATTTTGTATATTGGACCAAAATGGACTAAGATATTTAAAAAAAAATTAAAGCTTCCAGAGAATGTGCTTTGGCAGCAAAACTGCCTATCACAAAGATAGAACCTTGACGAAAGATAGACACGCCGTCGTGTTCAAGACTGCATATAGATTTTGCGGGTCCTATGAATGGATCACATTATCTTGTGGCAGTTAACTGTTTTACTAAATAGCCGGAAATTTATAAGCGCAAAAATCCAACATCTTCAGTGACAGTGAAATTCTTGCAGGAACTATTTCCGAAATATGACATATCATGTACCATCGTATCTGATAACGGAACACAATTCACTGATAAAGAATTCAAAGACTTTTGTGAGATGTTCCCCATTGAGAATATTACGATCTCGTCGTATCAACCAAGGTCGGAACAGTTTGTGGAAACGTTCAAAACACGGTTGAAGAAAGCAAGTCTTGAGAAAATAAATGAAGAAGCACTTCAAAGTGGGAAGTCGATTTACATGGTAAGAGGGAAAAGATCTGAGCAGACAAAAACGCCTTAATCAACAGAAAAAATGGTTTATGGATGAAAGATCTGACACATTGGAAGAACCGATAAAAATGCTATATGATATTTTCGATGTGCCACACCACAACAATTCGTGGAACCTACAAGGA